>JAOWBB010003786.1:0-147735 GCA_028565995.1 Ricinus marginatus | reverse complement strand
CACCGTTTCGTCGTCCACGGAGGCAACCGCCCCGTCTCCCGCCGTGGCAGCTTTGCAGAGCTCTATGGATATGAGCAGTCTTGCCGAATTAATACGGCGAATCGTCAGAGAAGAATGCAGTCGTACTCGCCTACGCAGCCGATCGACTTCGAGCGACAGAGATCGTCCTCGCCAAGGTACCCGGTCACGGGATGCCAGAAGAGGCTTCTGTTACTACCATCGCAAATTTGGCGCAAGAGCAAGGCGTTGCACATCACCCTGCAAGTTCCAGGGAAACTCCTCAAACCATCATTAGCAGCGACGGCTAATGATGGCAACAGACTTCGTCGCCTGTTCGTCACGGACACTCGGACAAGGACCCGTTTCCTTGTAGACACAGGGGCTGACGTTAGCATTTACCCCCGTTCGAAACTGCAAGGGAAAAGGCCACGACAGAATTACCAGCTATTCGCTGCCAATGGCTCCGTCATCCACACGTACGGATGCCAAACGCTGACCCTCGCTCTGGGACTCCGGAGAGACTTCACCTGGAACTTCGTCGTAGCCGATGTGGACCAGCCAATCTTAGGGTCCGATTTCCTCGAGCATTACAACCTGCTCGTAGACATCCGGAACAAAAGACTAATCGACAGCGTCACGTCCGTATCCGCTACCGGACAACAAGCAAGGGGCGCACGGTCTTCAGTAAAAACGATCCGGATCGACACAGAATATCACCGGTTGCTGGCTAAATATCCGGGGTTATGCCGTCCACCAGGCACCGCTACTCAGGTCAAGCACGAGACCAAACATTTTATCGGGACCACTCCAGGCCCACCGGTTCACTGTCGCCCCAGACGTCTGGCTCCGGAAAGATACAAAGCCGTAAAAGCCGAATTCCAGGAGATGCTGAAGCAGGGAATCATCCGACCGTCCAAAAGTCCTTGGGCATCGGCATTACATGTAGTGCCAAAGAAAGACCAAGGACTTCGCCCCTGCGGAGACTACAGGGACCTGAACCGACGAACGATACCAGATCGCTACCCAATTCCGCATATGGAAGACTTCACTCAAAATCTCCACGGCAAGAAGATTTTCTCGAAGATCGATCTCGTACGAGCTTACTACCCAAGAATAGCTCCGATAAAAAACTCAAAATATCAATGCAGATGGAAGAGAATAAGTACATAGAGGAGCTAGAAAAAGTTTCAACTACAGATGTAGAATTAATTATTCTCAAGCATACGAATGTCATAGATTCAATTGCAACATTTAAAAGGGAGAGTTGGAAGCAAAGTTATAAAAGGCAGTGAACCTGATGAAAGCGGCAATGCAAGTGTTGTCACAATGTGCTCAATCTGAGAATGAATATTGGACTTGAAAGAGTGACAAATATTTGAACTGGGACTAAAAATTTCGTCTTCGGTTGGTTCAGAGAAGCAACCCATAAAAGAATGTTAATACAGAGAAGGAGGTTGGACTGGCAATGACGTCTGACACGGTGGGCATTGGATGGGTGGCGGCACTTAAAGATGACATCCGCATGTATGCGGTCTATTGCCCACCCACAGAAAATATGGAAGAGTTCCAGGCGTTTCTAGAGATAATAACGGAAGATATTAAGAATGCCAAGCAGAGGAAAATTATCGTGGGAGGCGATATGAATGCGTGTACGAGAATAATTGGAAATCGGAATACTACGCCAAGGGAGAGTGCCCTGGAGACCTGGATAGCGACTAATGACTGGCATTTTGTGAACAAAAGTGGAGTGGCTACATGAGAGAGACCTCGAGATAGTTCGGTCGTCGATGTAACTCTCGCGATTAAACTGATCGCGGATTGGAACGTGAGCGTGCGCGAAAATTTGTCCGATCATAAAAGCGTATTATTTAGAATAGTGCGTGAAGGTGTGGGTACAGACGGTGGTGAAAATCAAAAGCGGAAAGCCGAGCGCCATGTAGACAAGATGGACACTCGAATATTCAGGATGGCGCTTGTAACGTGCTACGTCTTGAAATGGAGCGAAGGACCAAGTGCTCCAGTTAGTGATTGGATAAAAGAACTGGAGCGTATGTTAAAGCAGTGTGTGAAGATTGCTGCGCCTCTGGGAAGACCTGGCCAGAGAAATCAGATATATTGAATCAGGATATAGCGAAATGCCGCAGAGATTGTGCGGCGTGCAGAAGGAAAGTATTGAGAGCGAGGAAGAAATGTAACATGGAAGAAGAAAAAAAAGCCAAGAAGGAATATGAGGATTGATAAGCAAAGCGAAGGAGAACGCCTGGAGCAAATTAGTAGAGAAGCTGGATGAGCAGTCGTGGGGTGCTGCGTACAAGGTAGCTACAAAAAGGTTTCGACCATATATGACTCCCCCGACGGAGATGTTAGAAGAAGAGGAAAAGGAGCAAATCCTTGATAAGCTGTTTCCAAGGAATGTAGCCCCAAGAGAGCAAGGTGAAGAAATGGAAAGAAACGAAGAAAAAGAAGAAGTAGAACTGCAGTTGGACTTGAGTCAGGTGGAAAGAAGCCCAATAACGGAAGAAGATTTAATGAGGGCAGCCAAAATGATGAAAAATTTGAGAACGGCGCCAGGTACTGATAATATACCAAAAAGAGTGGTAAAAGAGACAGTTTCAGCTGTCCCAGATCTGCTGTTGGGAATCTTTAATGAATGCTGGTGGCGAGGGGAGTTTCCGAAGGAATGGAAGAAGGCCAGACTGTCCCTTATACCGAAACCGGGTAAGGAAAAAGCATTCAGACCGATATGTCTGATTTCGGATATTGGGAAATGCTTTGAGAAAGTCATTCTGAACAGACTGGAAGAAGAGTTGCAGTCGGAGCAAAATTAACTAAATCAACTAAGTGAAAAACAATTTGCCTTTCGAAGAGGCAGGTCCACCACAGACGCTATAATGCATGTGAAGCAGCGTCTGAGAGAGAAAATAAGGAAGGACAGAGAAACGGTAGTGGTTATAAGTGTGGACATTCGCAACGCTTTCAATACGCTACCGTGGGCGGCGATTATGAACGGACTAGCAGAGAGAAATTTTACGTGTTCGGTTCGTAAAGTAGTGCGGGACTACTTAAAGAATAGGACGATCGTGTTCCGGGACAACAGTGGAAAAATGCGAGTGCAGAGATTACGTGCGGGGTTCCACAGTCCACGGGGTCCATGCTCGGACCCACTCTGTGGAACATCGGGTACGACTCGGTGGTGCACGGAGTACTCAGACACGGCGCGGAATTAGTGTGTTTTGCGGATGACACACTGATTATCGCGAGTGGGAAAAACGCGAATGCGCAAGAGAATGCGCAGAAATCGCGGTCGAAACAGTGACTAAAAGAATCAAAGCAAGAGGATTGGAAGTGGCAATCGAAAAAACGGAAGTGATGGTGTTCGGCCGCGAGAGGGGGGCGATATCAAGTATAAAAGTGAGTGGCCAGCAGATAAAGACAAACGGAACTCTGAAATACTTAGGCGTCGTTATGGACCCCCAGGTGAAGTTCGGAGAGCACGCGAAGTACGTGCTTAGCAAAGTGGAGAGGGCAATGATGGTGCTCTCAAAAATCATGCCAAATGTGGGAGGGGCAAGCCAGAGAACGAGGTACATCTACAAGAACGTGGTGAACGGGATTGTTCTCTATGCAGCGCCGGCGTGGATCAACTTAAAGAGATGGGTGACAAATTGAGAACTCACAAACATGGCGAGTTAACATATGAAATGACGGAGATGTTGACGGGACACGGATGCTTTGGGCATTTCCTGTACCGTATCGGGAAAAGACCTTCGCGAGAATGTGCGGACTGTGGTGCCGAGGACGACACGGCAAAACACGCGTTAACAGAATGTGCAGTATGGAAGAGGGACAGAGACATCTTTATGGGGTGCGCGGATATTGAAACTGTGGACTTGCCGGTAGTGTTGGAGAAAGTGTGTGAGAGCGAAACGTGCTGGATAGCGCTCTCTAAACTGTGTGATAAAATAATCAAAAGGCGGGAAACTCGAGATCGAAATCGGAGTAGAAGTCGAAATCGAAACAGTCTGTGAACTTGTGGACTCAGCCCCCTCATGACTTCTCTTCCCGTGCGGGAGGAGGGGTAATGAGAAGGCAGTGAAATGAAGTGAAAGTGTAGTGTAGTGAAGTGATAGGGGAAATAATAAGGGACAAGGATTTTTGAAGTGATGCGACTGCAGAAGAATACTTCGGTGGTACCTGCGGTTCGCGAATATAGCACTAAAGGGGGTTTATAGGAGGTTTTTTAGTGGGTGCAAGTCCCACACTCCCGGCGGTACCGGGCCGCTGGGGTGCGCGAGGCATTTTTCCCTCTATGAGAAAAAAAAAGAGGAGGTTGGAGCGGAAATCAATAGAATTACCAATAGAGGCAAAATCAAAGAAGTCATAGAGTGATGGAGTTTGAAGAAAGCAAGAAAGGGAAGAGATGGACGTCTTTAGCCGAGAAGAAGAAAAACGCAGAGGAAAGTAGAGGCAAGATGATGGTGAAGTGGCTGGACTGGAAAAAACAAACATTCAAGAAAAAATATATATATGGGATATAATTGGGATCTAACAGAATTAGTCCTTTCAGGCCGTATGGATAAAATTTTACTTATTTTTTTGAGCTGGCTGACATTCTTCCGCAACTCACCTATAAGCTTTCTTTTAATGCTTATTGAAAACTTGATGACTCTCAAAATAAGGTCGATACACTGTTACATCACTTCCTTGATGTCCCTTATCGAACTGCCTTCCAGCAAGCATCGTCATCCTGTGTCATCATTCGCTTTAATCTCTTCTTCAGAGGGTTCATCGAGCTCCAGGCAATCACCTCAGTCCAGGGCATTATTTTCCATAAGAACCAGTCGCTACACCCAGCTGCGAGTTCTTTTCTTTCCATACTTTCAATAAAACTCTCCTTCTTGTCATGTTCCGACGACATGTGTTTATGAGATCACAATAACCCACTATAAATACGACACACTAATTCGATTTTTTCACTTATCCCCTTTTTTAAAAAAGGATATCCCAGTTTTGCACGAAAAAATTTCAGTTGTTAAATCCGCGACCTTCAATGTCGTGGTGATTACGGTCGATTTCGCAAAGAACTATGAGAAATATGGCCGCCTACTCACGCTGTTTTCTACAATTTTTAATTTATTTCGGATTAACCCACACACAAATCACTATAAATTGTACACCGAACGGAAGCTTGAGCCATGCAAAATTTTTTGAAATAAAATTAAAATTATTTTAATCGTAATATTCCAAGATATAGTCTCTCATACTAGGAGCAACACCACGTGCACTTCTATCATGTGAGCGATATCACGTGATTTCCTTCCGCTTTTAAACGGAAAGAAGAAAAATGATTTATGTATTTCCGGTGCCCCGTGCCACTGACATGTATGAGACTTAATTTTAAGCTTCTGAATATTCTACCCACTAAAGACTCTTACCGGCCTGGTCATTCAGTTGGAGCACCCCGGAACTAACACAATGTTTTCTCCCAGCTTTAATCGCTTTTAATGATAACGATCTTCTCGTAACATTGTTCCTGCATGCGCATCTTCGCATTATACTACTTATCGCGCTTCCTGGTGCAAAGCTTACCGCTGTATGTCTAGCATTTAGTGTAGTAAGTTAAATTCTTCCGTTTCCCTCTCAATGTCACGGTCCACAATTCCGATCCACATCCACGTCCGCGGCGCTCCGCCACATCCCATTCCATCATGACTCTTTCAAAGATTTCAGTTGCTTTTTACGCTTCTCTCGAAGTCACCATTGTCGTATTATCGAATTCATATCAAAATGTCCAACCCGACCGCGGCTATGAGTTTCGCCCTTTTTCCAGCCATCGAGGGTGTGTCATGAGAGTGTGTTCTTTATAATATTGGCATCCACGGTTTTCTCTCTTTCCGATCCGGTGCTGAAAGTATGAGAAACATCTGTGTCTGGAGAGCTCTTGAGTCATGCAGAATGTGAGCGCTCCCCACTTTCGCCATAACGATTTGCCGAAATTGTCTGCCATGGAACGAATTGCTCTGTGGTTCCCATACTTCCACCACGATTCAACCACTTTTTTCATACCACGACCGCCTTCTAGCGCAACTCTGTGGTCAAATCCACTTCCTCTTCATCTTCAAACCCAAAAGCTGTAGTAGTGGTCTTCCCCATTAAAACACTCAGCCTGAAACTCTAGATCGCTTCTCGTATTATCGTGAACACTACTTCGGACGCCTCCGTCGTTTCTTTCTCATCATCTCTTTTAACGATCAGCAACGTATCGTGGGCATAGCAAAGACCTTCTCACCCTCGAGTAATTTCGTTCGTAGGACACTGTCGAAGGCGACGTTCCACAGAGTGGATCCAAGTACCGATTTTTACGTACTCCTCTTGAATCCTATACATCTTTAGTCTTTATTTTTTTTTTTGAAGCGAACTCTGAGGGTTTTGGTTGGGCCCGCTTTTCATTAATAATTTCCAACCAGGAAAGCTGTGAAGGGGAGAGTATTTTGGCAGAACGGTTTATTATTTTTATGTTTACTTCCAATTTGAGCCATTAGAGTCGCCTTCGCTATTCTGCAATTCCTTTTCGGGTCGAGAGGGCGAAGCACTCGCCTTTCGTAGGATCTTGCGAGGTCCCTTAGCCGTCGAAGTATGAAGTAATCCCGAACCTATTTGGGATCTCAAAAGTTTGGGAATTAGGATAATTTCAGCGGCTTGGCCCTTGGGAATTGTATGGGTTCCTGGATGAAAGGGGGTTACTGGCTCAGTCGAGAGGGAGGAACTTTTTTCTGAGACGTCTAACGTCCCCGAATCATCGATAAAATGTTCGCTGGAAAAGTCAAACGAAGCTAATGCCACGAAGCGTAGTGAGCCTCGCACATCTAGCTGAGACCGGAAGTCGTTCACTCATCGATACAGATTTAAATTGCCTTTATCGCTTACTATTGCGTCCAAAGGACTCAGCGACTCTTCCAGGGAGTTGACATCATCGATATTCAAGCTATTGAGGTTTCGGTAGCGACCTCAAGATGTCGATATCATTGACTGCCATGAATGAGATATGATCCTCATTGAAGACGACAGGGTGGCGAGAACCAGCAGCAGAGTATAGAAAGGGAAGCTAATCCTAGACGGAGGGAGAAGCCTGAGAACGCAAAAAGGAACAAAATGAAGATAAAGAGAAGAAGAATGACTGCAAAAAGAATTGGGTAGAAAACTGAGAATAAAGGAAATGAAATTTTGAAAAACGATTTGATTTGCGCACACTTTAGGCATGAATTTAACAGGAAAGTGAATAAGAAAAAAACAGAAATAAAATAAAATTAAAATTAACTGCATTCATACTTTTCATATTTTCCAATTTTATTTCACTGTTATTTCACTCTCGCCTTTTTCCACTATTTTTGAAAGTTCGTTATTGTTGATAAATTGTTAGCATGAAAAATTGGTAATTTTTTCTTCATTATGATTATCCTAAATGCTGGAAACACGGAAAAGAATGATCTCTTTGCGAAGAAACCAATCTTCTCTTCCGGGAGAATATCCATTAATTAAGAATTAATTAAGGAGGGCGACTTACAATTGCAGGAGATAACGACACTTACGCGTTGGATCGAGTAATATGAAGGGGAGTATATGAATCGAATAAGAAATGCTACCGAAGTCATTGCAGCCACCATTTCGGTTACGGGTAATCGTACTGGCCTATTATCTCGGTCTAAGGGAGAACCCGCGACTGCTAAGACTGTGACAACTTCCATCTCACCCGGGTCAAAATGTAATGGATTTTGTTCTGGTAATTTTTGTGATTATCTTCATCGGTTCAACACCATTTCGTCGGGAAGAAAGTCGTGAATGCCGGTCTGAGGCAGTTGACTCCGTCAGTCACCAGTTAGAAAGTCGTCCCGACGGACCGCTTTCAGAGATTCGGTTGAATTGTTTTGTTTTATAATTTAGCCTGTAACTCCGAACAGAGATCGCTTATTAAAGTTTATCACTTCAATTGTCTCGGAAAGCGATGATTCATTCTGATAGTTATTCAATTGGATAAGAAAATATCTCGGTTGCCTAATATTTCCTCGGCCGAGTGTTCGTATCAATTTACTTTATAGACTTCTTGCATATTTAGGTCTAAATATTAATAGTAATAATATTTTATGGTATGGCTTTATGGTCGTCGATAAGCCTTGGTGCAAAAAGCTTATCAGCCGGATTCCTTGAAAAAAAATTAAGTAATAGTTATTTCGTTTGGTTAATGTATTCCCCGATTCAAGCGAGTATCTGGGTCGGGAAACATTTAAAAAAAAGTGCAAAAATTGATGATGTCCTGTAAAACGAGACAACTGGTACACCAGGAGATAAGGACTACGGCACTGAATTTCCTTCGTCGCTTTGGCAGCGGTTTGCCTAACAGATTTTTGTTAACACCAAGATTTTTAATCAAATATATGTATTAATTTTTTTTTAATTTCCCAGCACAAATATGCTCTTAAAGTGGGAGTTTTATTTAACAATATAAGATATTTTTTTTATTAATATTATAGAGATATTAGAGGAAAATGGTAGAGTTTTTCCTTCCCAAGCCACACTATTTTAAAGTAGAGGAGAGAATCAACTTCACCTCAGCCTCATGGTTGGGGCAGAGGAAGATGACCTAATCTGGATTTGCAATTCAGATTAAACGCCTAGATCAGAAATGTCTTTTTGACGAGATTCTATGATATCTAAAATCAATAAACTCATTAAATTTATAATTGATTTTTTTATTGAACTTTTAAAATATTTATTTTTCATATACATGCCATACACAGGCTTCTGCAATCGACCATATCCCCTAAATTTTATTTATTTAGACTGTCAGGTAAGATCTCAGGTTGTGCTGAAACGTTTTCATTTCATCGCTATTTACATGACGAGGCCCTTAATTCTGTTTACTAGCTTATCTCGTTCGTTATTTATGATTTGTTATGTTCAAAGTATTACATTCCTTCTGTGATGAGTTATCGATATGGACTTGTTAGGGTTATATATAACTTACATATCTGAAACCTTACCAATCCCTTTATTAAAACTTAGTATTAGTAAATCCCTTCTTCACTGACTTCATATTATCTGGGAATTTCTTATATTCTCTTTTGCTATAGTTTCTGGTTGGGTTTCATTCACATAAATGATATCGTTGGCTGCTTACTCCTGAAAATTTAGAAATGTACAGGCGACTTTGTTATTTGATTTAATATTTAAAATGGAAAATTCCCTAAAATCTGATAGACTGCAAAAGTAAAAACTTCTAAAGATTTTTTTATTATATTTCGTCTTAAGGAATGTTTGTAGATTCATTCGAGAGCTATTTATAGCTTTTCACAGGAAATTTAATTAGCTTTTTATTATTATTCATTAACGATTTTTATAACGATATTATTTATTAACGATTTACTATAAATTATAGTAAACCATAATAAATAGAATACAAAAACAAAAAGCAAAAATTGTATAAAAAATTTTAACTTTCCCCTTTTATTAAATATCTTGAACACATTTTGAGCAAAAATTTAAATTTGAATTATCAAATGATTTACATGATCAATAAAACTAAAGTAACATTACATATTGCTGGGTCAAATTAAATCACAAGAACTCAACTTCAACACTAAACGCAGAATTATTTCATTCAAAAGTTTTTCCGCTAATAGTAAGATGTTATGATTTAGTATACAGATTCAGTATTAGTGAAAATAATAAATTAAATATCACAATATTTTCAGAAGAGGGATTTCTGATTGTTATCACAGTTTTTCTTTACAATTATTTATCGGAAGTAAGTTTTAAGAATTTAAAATTTAGCTGTCTCATAAGATTAATGAGGAATGTATTGATGAATTAAAAATTCAGTTAGTAATTCTAAAATTCAATACAACGACAATAATTATGTCCCAAATTAGAATACTCTAATTTAGAGTGTAGAATTTATTGCAGTATCAGTTTGAGTAGAGCAGTTCGATTGAGGATAAGATAACCCCTCACAAGGGTAGTCTCACAAGGGAGACCTCGCGCGGGTGGAGAAGAGGCATTTCGTCGGCTCGGCGCGCGTAAAATTGCGCCGGTCCCGAATAAGGTGCCCGCTTCAGCTCATCAACATCTGAAGGATGTGCTCCGTGATCCGCTTAGAGCATCTTCGATGCTTTTCTCGCGACCTCCGGTTTCCAGGGATCTGGAAGGCATCTCGCCTAGCGAGATTTTGAGCGAGGTCGGAAAACAATTCGAAAGAGTAGTTTTTGCTCTCTTGACGGTGGCATTAAATTGCCCACTTTTAAAGTTATCGTCAGATAGGAAATGGCAGACTGTCTTTACGAATTTGCCTTGGTTGGAGATACGAGTGCGTCGGAAAAAAATATGAGGAAATTTTTAATGAGTAGAGCTTCTCCTGCAATAGGCTAGCCGCTTTTTCTTCGGGTGCATGGTCAATCCCTTTCTTCGATGAATGTGATTGGTGAGGTATATGGAATTTGTTTTTAGTTGGATAGTTTAGTTGGATGCTTTGTTGGATAGTCGATCTTTAGTTGCATGCTTTGGGAAGATCAATTTTCTTTGGCTTTTATGGTTTCGATACATATGCAATAAGAAATTAGTTCATTTCTTTTCCTCGTTTTTGAGAATATAAAACCACAAAGGTAAATCAACAGTTCGTTCGTCGGATGATGGTAATTGAGACCCGTCAATTGCAAGTTGAGAAATTTTTCTCTCACTTTAATTTGCAACCTGTGAATATTTTTGAATTATGGATATTGTTATTTATGCACTGCCTATAGTCGAAATTTTTCTTAATTTTACTCTTGAAGATGTTTGAGAACTTTCGGTGATAGGCCTCAAGAAGGTTAAAGTATTAGAATGATTTTTATTTTGGAAAAGTTTTTGTTTAAATTATATTTCGATATTTTTATTTCGCGTGCAATAAACATTCCTTTTGTGCTATGCGTTAAAAAATAGTAAAATTCGAAAATCGAATTTACGTTATACAGAAGCCAAACAATAATACGCTTTAGAAGTAAAAGAATTCAGAATTTCTTTGCGAAAACAAATTGGTACTGGCTTGCGAATAAGATCAAAATAGCGAATAAAGCGGCTCGCAATCGTTTCATAAACTTTAGATAAAGTTGAAATTGATTCTTCGCTTCGAAAAGAGTTCTAAATTGCTGGAAGAGAGTTTAAAATCTGTAAAATCACAAATTAAAACGTTCAATTATTTCAGGTGAACGATCGACAATTTCCGTCTGTTTCCATTAAAAAAAATGATTATTAATAAGAAAAGTTAGTCACATGAGAACTCCAATATAATTATTGCCTGTCACGACAACATTCGATTTTCGGTGAGAAAAGAGCAATGGCTAAAGGACCTCTTTCTTTACCTTATTCCGAGAGAGAGAGCCAAGATAAGTTTTTATTAATAGTTTGTTCCGATAAACGTGATACAAGAACGCGAATTTGATTTGGCGAAAGTTAAAAGTGTTAGAATTATACATTTAAATGTTTTTTAGGCGTAATTTGAATTGCTATAAATTATATTTTGATTTTCTAATGGGTAATCAGGCAAGGAGATTGAAGTGGCAGTTTTCACCCGGATGCAAAAATGCAAAGGAAAGAAGAAAAAAGTTCGATTTCCGCGTTCACGGCTACGTTTCTTTTTAATGTTGAGCTTCATTTGTGATTATAGGCATTTGGACTTACTGTGCACCTCACAGTAATCGCCCTAGTTGCAGTTCAAGGTAAATCTTTCGAGAATAAATGTTTTTCCGCATTACAAATCGAAAAATGAGCTTTGCCAGTAAATTGCGGATGAAGAAATTAAGTTAAATTTGCCTTTGAAATTAACTAGGAATTTTTATCGCGTTTAAAAATCGGTAAAAAATTTTTTAAATCGCAAACATTTTTTCGATGAATCTGTTGCAACTTGTTAATCATATCGATTCCTTTTTCTTATTTCAAAGTGCTTTATTTGTTTCACTTACTATCACATTGGTGTTATGAAACATTTGTGCAGATACATGGACAGTAGTAATCGAACGAAAGATCCTTTGTGGTCTGCTCACAGTAGTACATTGAAAAATAGGTAAGTGCAGTTGATAAAATATCATTGAGAATGTGGGCTAGAGTGATCAACGGAATGACGCTTTTGGGATGCCAGCTGCAAGTTCACCATGATGCTAAATTGTATATTTGAAGAAATTGCTAAAACAAGTGAGAACATCTTAAAATAAAACACGCTTTAATTGATCTTTTTAAAATGTAGCTTTAAGAGTGCCAGAGACAGGTCCTAGGCAGTTGAGGTGGTTTATTGAGAGAAATGATTCTGGAATAGAAATAAAAAAAAATTCGCATGTGAATGATTGACATCAAGGTATTTTCACGACAGACAATCATTCAGAGCCGGATTGCCGCATGTTAGTGAACAGTGTATATTTAGAAAAATAATTTTGAGCGGAAAGTATGTGACTTGATTTCGCTCAGGAAATTCAGATTCCCAAAGATACCGGATTCGCCAAATTTGATATTGAGAGTGTATTTTTTTTTTCGAAGGAGATACTAAGGGGCGGATATTCTTGGCAAAAATTTACAACTGGATGGTACAGTTTTACTAAAAGTGACAGTGGGTATATTCGAAAATTGTTATGGTGGTTAGTGGTAGACATATGGTGGTGGACACACGCACAGCGGGATGGAACGTAAGATTAAGATTTTTTTAGGCGCCATGTGATTTTTGGTCAGTTTACTTCTTGCATCTTGGTCTTATTGAACCTTTAGACAATAAAGTAATTAAAATTATTTAAAAAGAAAATTATTTAGTTTATTGAAGCACATTTAAATTGTATAGTTTAAATGTAAGAGAAGATCCGCTTGCAGAAGCGGGAGCACAAGTCGCTTGCAGAGACGTCAGTTTTCAGTCGATGGCAAACACTAGGTAAACATGTTATCATTTTCTGTAATGTTAATTCGTTTAGCATCATTTCCCACTTCTTTTCTTAAGCAATTTCGTGATAAGACATGCCATGATTGTAGAAGAATTACCCTTTTTTATGATCCGGAGACAATCCACATGACGGGAAACGAGAAGAAAAAGGAAAAAATTTTGTCCTCGTTTGATGAATCGATTCGAAAAAATGACATCCATGGATACGAAGAATGCCATAAAATGTCGGCGTCGAGAAAGATGCTTAGTGGAAAAATGCTTTTTCGAAAGTGTGAGATAAAAAAAGGGATTTTACTCGCAGAAATATCTGAAGCGATATCGACGAATTCAACATAAGTACTCGAACCTTCGATTGCTTAAAATGCAAGAAATGTTGCTCTGCAAGAAGTAATTAAAAAACCACAAGAATATTCATGCAGTAAAATATACGAGTGTAAAAATTGGCGGCAGTAGCTTCGCAGCATATTTATTGCGACATATTCCCTTGTTAATTGAGTCAAATTCATTCGATGTGACCCTGCTTTTAAATGCAAATGCCGAGAAGGGTACCATCAGCTGGCGAAAAAATATCCAAATCATTTAATAAATTTTCTCCAAGAATTATTTTAAGCGACACTCGAAAATACATTACAACAACAGAGCGTAGGAGTGAGGAAAGGAATTTGTATCGAAGAAGTTACTAAAACAACATATAAACATACATAAAAGTAACGAATTTCACGTGTGCGCGAAGTGCAAAAAGTGTTTCTTCTCCGAGAAGTTCTTCAAGAGACATAAAAACATTCATACCAACAACAAAATATTCAAGTGCGAAATTTGCGATAAGTCGTTTTCCTAAGGCAAAAGTCTGAAACAATATGTAAAAATTCATGCTCAGGGAAAGCCTTTCAGTGCATGTGCATATGTTCATATGTTGCAACAAGTTCTTCTCCACTAAAGACTATTTTACCAGCACATGTCGATTCACATCAACAAAAGAATATACGAATCGATGTATATTGTATATGCGTATGTAGTAACATCGATGTGAAAAAATGTACTCGTCAGAAAGTGATTTTTACCGATAAATACATTCTGTAATCAGTTCCATCTATCTGAGGTGCATAATACAACATATCTCTTAAAAAGATACGATGAAAATGAGATTGATGCCTTGTTCTCAGTTCGGACCATGGAGTTATTCATTATCTTAATGGCTGTCTGATTATATGAAGGAAGCTACTTTTCTCCCATCAATGTTTTAAATCCCCTCCTCTATATTCCTGAGCCAGACTTGGACATGTACCGATCGCGAAAACCTGCATTCAGGAATATAAAAGCATTATTAATTCTTACATTCTCAACAAATGAAATAGAAAAAAAACCTAAAATCCTTATATTTATTCACAATTATTACAAAGCAGTGAAACGTATAACGATTAATTACACCACAGAATATCTTTAAGATATCTGAATGACGAATCAGGAAGAGAAAGAATATGAGCAAATTTTTTCTTTTTTTTCCCGAGCTTTAGAATCTTGTATGGCTTATCACAAACCCGCGATTCACGAACGACGTTCCTCATGCGAATTTAATCCTGGAAATTACTTGCTTATATATTCGCCTGATCTCTAGAATGATCTGCCGAGTAACCAATTCGTAATCCCTGTATAATTTTTGTAATTATTATTAGGGACTAAAGAAAGCATCTTACGATGCTAGACATCTTATAAGACAAAAGTCTTTTGTGTTTATTGTGCAATATAATCTTCATATCCTAAATAATAAGGCAAAATACGTAAAACTTCTCTTTGATGTTGTGAATACTTTTATACGGATTTTAATTTCGGGATTCACTACAGAAAATGTTTAAGTCACGGCTTTTCAATTCCTAGTGATATCCTAGTAATAAAATAATAATTTTAGGTTAATCCCAAACCGAATTGTTTATGACTTGAACAACATCGAGAATATTTTTCTTTGTCCAATTAAGAGTGAGGTCTCCTAACTAATACTATTAAAATAACATTAAATCAAGGAAATAAAAATTAATTAATATAAATATAATAATATTGTGTCTCAACAAATAATTTTAGCATGTTATGAAAGATTAGGTTTTCAAATGTTCTTTCACTGTTGAAAGTTCATATAAGACTTTTTCTGGACTAATTTTCCTCAAAATATCAATAAAATTTTCTAATTGCTTTTTCTCTTTTTTTATTATACCCACCATCGAGACGCCCGAAATGGCTCTGAATCCCCTTTTGACACGCAGACACACATATTTGTGCATGCTGTCCACCAATCGCTTAGTGGGGCGTGTAACAGACAGGGACAGGCCTCATGCCTTATGGATATTCAGTACACCACCCAAGCGCAAAGGAGACGCATCCCGAGCCAAGGCCCCTCGAGGTCCCTTTATTACAATTCCTCTGTGAACGTGTTCAGGTTAAATTACTCTACGGACTCGAAGCTCTTTGTAATGCAAGAACTAGATACTCTTAATCACCGAATTCGGTGATTCCAGGAATATCTCCCTAGTCCCTAAACTAAGCCGAGAATGTTTTCAATTTCTTTATTGCTTCCCTTCATATTTGTTTCACTATGTTCTCGGTTAGAAATTACGCTTCCTCATTATACAGATTGTGGGAGGATGTATGAATTATAATCGCAATCTTATAGTAATTGTGGGTGTACATGTGATGTTTGAATATTTTTTCTCAGCCATAGAAGAGTAAAAGGAATTTTAAAGCAGAAATGTCACGAGTCCAGCAGAATACCCTCTTCCGACACCTTATTTACAACACTTAGATCTTTTTTTTGCGGAAAATTCATTTGCGAGCCCCCATTGACCTATCAATAGGCTCCGCCCCCCCAAGCCCAACACGCAAATAACTGTATTAGCAAATGAATGAGAGTCGCCACGCCCCCGCCAGGGGAAGCAGTGCAACCATTGTAGAGACTATACTCACTAAAAACCCTCCTATCTTCACGAGTGCACCCAAATTTCCAGAAGCAATCTTCATGAAAATCCCAGAAAGCAATCTTCCAGTTCGGAGAAATACTTAAAGATCTAATGATGTAGAATTTCGAATTAATGAAGGAAAATTTTTGGTATATCAAAATTTGTCAAAAAATCAAGAAATAATTTTTTTCCATGAGAAAATAGTTTAGATAAACATATTTGAAATTAAAGGCCATGAAAGTAAAATTACATAATGTCTATTTGACAAAAGTAGAAGGAATTATTTTTATATAAATCTTATTCATTGCATATATCTGTGTGAAGCCTTTTTGAAGATATTCGAAAGCGAGATCACGAAATCGAAACGGTCAACGAAGAAGTAGCCAGCCTGCCACTTTTTGTATTCATAAAATGTTTGGGAAGCATACCTGTATCGTATGCCTGCAGTAACCTGTTACAATGTCGCTGTCGTGGCCGTGTCGTGACGGATTTCTTTGATTGTTCTATGTCTAACCTGTCGGGCGATGATGGCAATCCTTCAAGGTAACACCCTTGAACCTGAAGCTTTTATAGCCTCTTTTGTCATTAGCTCAAACGAATTGCGGTTGAATGAGGCGGCGAAGAGGGTTAGGAAGAGCCACGATAGACGTTCTTCTTTTCGCAGTGAAAATTGACGAGTTCGCTGCAGGAGCTGGATGCTGCCGGACTAGGTCCGATGCCTGAAAACGAATTCCCGCGTAGGACATTTAAAAGCATTAACCCTTTAATTCTTTCCTCCAAGGGATTGTTAAATTCCCCGCTATAAGTCCTATCTGGAATGTGTCGCATGAAATGGACATTATTTAACTGAAGTTACTACATCTCGTGCATGGACAAACTAGCTCAGAGTCCGTGGAATTATAATTGACTCAAGCATGCAAATTTATTTTGTTTAGAAGTGAGGACACAATGTGAATTCCGTATGAGATAAAAATGCGAAACGGATCACATGCCTTAAATCTGAAAGTGTTAGATGAAGAATTCACCGTGATGGTTTTAGCCGGTATATCTTCTACATTATGCGATTCGATTTATCACCTGGCTTGCCAGAGATTTTCACTCTTCACAAGAAAAATAAAAAATGTTCATGTTAACTTCAAACATTCGTATATTTTAATAACGAAAAAGAGTGTCGAATAGTAGTAGCACCAAAAACTGAATTTTTTTTTTATATCTAGCATAATTTTAGGCCTATTTGAACATAGGACCTCTCCACAGTTTGAACATTCCAATGAGAAAAAAAGAAAAGAGACTGAATGAAATTTTAGGAATGCAATTATTAAGGAAAGCTTAATAAGAAGAATCTTAAACACTTCTAATCGATTTTATTAATTTCTCACGGTAAAATAAAACTCCATGTTTAAAAAGTTACTAAAGAAAACAGCTCTCATGGATTATGCAGATTTGACGTCTTCAGGAATCAATGGTGAGGGATTAGCAATTTTAAGAACATATGAATAGCTTTTTTACTTCATGAATAATATCAGATGAATCATGTTTGCTTTCCTTGCACTTTGAATTTCCTTGACAGTATCAAACAATATGTTTTCCCCACGTCTTTTTTAGAGCTCTGTCCGCTGTTTGTCATACTTGTCACTATAATTGTTTTCTGCACTGGACTTTTTACTAACTCTGCTTCATATTTTTTTATGATTACTTAATTAAAAAATAATAACCTCTTATCGCTTCTCAAATTTGATCATTATGATCTGTATTTGACGTGATAGCCATTTTCCTAGTCCCAGAAGTACCACTTTTAACATTAATACTCCTTCTACAAACCAAATAATCAGCATAAAAAATTATAGCATTTAAAGAACTATGATATATTTAATATTAGAATAAGTCTGAATTCACATAAAGCATTTCGCTTCCATTTTCTTCATTTTGCTTTCTCCTTAGATTTTAAAATTTTTTGAAGAATTTATTGTTTTCATGTTGTTTCCCCTTTATAAATTAAAAGTACATGATTTAATTTGAACATTTAAACAACAAAGAGGTATTAATAAGTTGAGGCACTTCAATTAATTTGATGCAGGCATATCGAAAAAAAATACTAAATATTCAGTGGAATTTGCCTCTGGTAACTGAATATAATTCATATTAAAAATATTTGATTATGCTATAATTTTCAGATATATAGATTTTTATTACAGATTTTTTTAACTAATCAGAATATTCAAATATTTATATAATCCAAATATTTTATAAACAAATACACGAATAAACAAATTATTTTATAAAATTTTTAAACAAATATTCACAAATGTAAGCCATTTTTTTGATAAATGAATCTATCTTTTTCTCTATCGGGCGATTCAAAAGCATCAGAATATTCTCGACTTGCAAAGGATTTCTTTCACGTCTAGAAAGGTGATTTTTTTTCTTCTAAAGGTATTTTTCCTGTTGGATTACTTTGGAAAAAATAATAAGATAGTCCTAGTGGAGTATATGATACATTGAAGTAAATTTAACCGTTTAAGCACAAATTTCTCAATTTTGTCTTTTAACAAATCAATGTTTCAAACTCTGTTACATTCAATTTTATATCTATAAGAATTTTCTGCATGTATTATACCTAAAATTAGCATGGCTGTTACAAATTTTCTTTATTAGTAAACTAATAACTTTCTAAATAACACTATAAGAAAATATATGTAAAGCACTTCTTTGCACATTTTCTTAAAATTAATTTTATTTATAGTAAATACCGAATTTATATATCTCTAAATTACTTCACAAATTAAAGACGTCCGGAAATAATGTTGAGGCTGTAACTTATAACAAATTGAAATACAATAAGATAGAAGCAAAAACATATCTGAAGTCATTATTCTCAAAGGAGATAGAGCAATAAGCAACAAATTATTTTTAAAATACAAACTAAATTTATCAACGAGCTAAACTTTCTTATCTACAAGATACAGGATTTCAAATTCGGTCACATTGTCATTTAGTCATATGACGTACAATTATTCTGTATGAATATATTATATATTCTCTCTATATGTACATGTATATATTAATTAAAATTATATCAGACTTTTAATTTATTGGAACTTCAATAAATTCTTTAGTTTTTACTATTATTTTTACTATTTATATTAAAACTGGTATAGTTCTAAGGTAAGTAAAGTGAAGCACCAGCTTAACATTAATAACAGAATTAGTAACAAATAACTTTGTATTTTTATTTTATTGTTAAATAAAAGTTTAACATTATCTGACCAATATATAAAAATCTATTTCTTTGTATGTTAATATAATTATAATTAAAGAAAAATAATGGTAAATATGTAATTTTATATACTTTTTAAAAAATATAATCCAATATAATATCTGTCCCAAACAGTTATTTCATTTATTTACTAAATATTAGCCTTACTTTTCAAAATTGAAACTATAGATTGTGATATTTAAAAACAGATTATGCCAAATAATCAGAAAAAGACTAAAGATAAAATTTAGCTTTTGGAGATATCAAGTTCTAAGCTTACACCTGTCATTTAATTCAAAAGCAGGAAAAATTGAAAAACAAATAAGATGAGTAAACAAAAGAAATAAAAAAAGCAAAAATTTTAGCTTTATTTTAAACATGAATAATTTCCACATAAAATTTACATGTATAAATTATACAAGTTTTGTTATACTTTTATAAATAAACATAATAATATACCATTTGTTTAGGCAAATGTGATGGATAAAACATTTATGTGGGAATTAAAGCACCAAAAATGGAATGAAAAGAAAAAACATGAAAGAATTGATATTTATGATCAGAGGGAGATTATTCTAAAATAAGAGTATTAGTAATGTAGCTAAGGTGTTGAAAACAGAGCAAGATACCATACAGCGATTCCTATCGCAGACTTATAAGGAAACTATCAATTACAATCAAGAATATATTATTTTTCTGGTTAATTTCAGAAAATAAAATTTAAAAGTAATTGAGTATTTAGATCACACTAGTTTTAATCATTCCTTTAAATTTATACAGGCTTCTGATAATCTAATTATCTGAGACCCTGTTAATCGTAAGGTTAAAAAGATTTAAACTTACTTTATTTATTTACGATAGGAGGTTTTATAAAATATAAATTTTTCAGACTGTTAAAATAAGTTTCAAATTTACATATAAGTTGCTCTTACATATTAATCGAATTTTTTAAAATATATGATTAACACAAGTTCAGCTTTGCGCAATAAGTTCAGGTCAGTATTTTTATTTCTCTTTTCGACAAAATGTACCTTACAATCAAGCATTAGAGCATTTTTTCCTTTTTTCTTCATATTTCGCCTCATTTTGCAATGAATGAGAACATGAAAATTGCAGTGTCATTAGAAAACTGGAAACATACGACGCGAAGCCGGCGGGATTTTGATCACTATAATAGAAAGCAAAGATGATTTGCCTCCTGATGTACTTCCGATTTAATTTTTAATTTCAATTTGTTGCCCGATCTATTTATTTTCATCAGTTTTATGTTTTTTAGTGTGGATAATTCAAGAAAGTAATTAAATATAAATTTAATAATGTGTGTTATTCCGTAATTTACCTTTGAATTTGTCACAATAATCCTTTTTCAACACTTGTTTTCAGTTATATGACGGTGAAATAAAATACTAATAATGCGTTAGAATATCGCCTTAATATAAATGTGACAGTAATGCCTTCAAGATTTTTCACTTAATATTTACTTTATATATATCTGACAAATTTTGACTCTTAAGGTATATTATTACAGTTTTCAGAATTTTTGCATTGAGTATAGCAATTACTTGGCTCTTATTAAAAACCACTGTAAAATAAATTTGTAGTAATAAGCAATTGACGAGGAAGACATAAAAAGACTAAGTAATATTGGATTGGTATGACAAAATTGTGAATTTGTGAAATAGATACAACATTATCAGGATTTTTTATTAATAAATCACTTGGTATATTAGTCAAATAATAATTTTTTAAAATACTGAAGTAACTTTATTTAATACATTAATTTATTTAAATTAAATTATACATTTAAAATATTAAGTGTAGCAAGAAATTTTTAAATTTTTAATTTTTTGACTGTTAAGATTTGAGTCATGAAATAGTGCCATGTATTAACTTAATTACAATTAACTGAATACAGTAATTGATAAAAATTTTATTTTACAAAAGTTTTGGTGCTGACATTAAGATACTGTTAAATTCTTTTATATATGGAAAATTGTTATCCTAAAAACAAAAAATTATGTACATAGTACTGTACATTAATCTTATTCTTGCTTATTATTGCATTTCACTTTGAATTACAATTTTACATTAAAATTTTTCATTTGTTTTACTTTTTACTTTTAGGTCTAAACTCCATATTTCAAGAAATCATCTTTATTATAATTAAACAGCCAAAAATCATATCTGCAATAGAAGAAGAGTTATTTTACAAATTGTTTTAATTAAACTTGTGAAAGTTTCAGTTCATTATTCATTTTCAGACAGTATTATTTACACTGTAGGAGACTTTATAAAGAGTTGGTAGAATAATAAAAGAGGTAAATGAGTATATTTATATTTATATAAATACATGCAAAATATAAATATTGAATTCAGAGGATCTTTTTTTCAGTTTTTTCAATTTTGAATTCACATAACAAAATTATGTGTTTCAAATGATAATTTTATCATTTGATTCTTAAACTAACAAGAAAATTTACATTTGACATGCCATTATGATTAATTTAAGTATTAGGTGTGAATTAGTAAAAATAAATAATAAATAATAAATAATAATTCATTGCCTACTATAAATAATTATTAATTTCAAAAGCCCTAACTTCTACACTGTTATTAAGCTTTCATTTCATATATTTCGTCTAAGATGACCTAAGATTTATTGGAAGAATTAAAATTATATTGTTTTAAGCCTGATTATATTGCAAGTGATGGTTATTTAGTTTTAATTTTTTCACTATGTTAGATATATAATAAAAAACAGTATATATATAAAGTATATATATATGGAACAGTAAATATATATAAAAACAGTATATAAATAAACAAACAAAAGTATAAAAAAGATTTTTGAATTTATAACATTATCTATGTGATCAATTTTTATTTTATGTTAATGGATTTTAGATGTGCTTAAAGCAGCATGTTTACCTATATATTGAAAACAATTCTTCAATTTGAACTTGTGTTAATTGTGAGTAATATTTTTCTGTAAGATTGTATGTATTATATTTGCCCTTTGAAGGATTTTTCCACTGAGGTTTGATCAATTTGTGCAATTTTTTACTGTGAATTAGATAATTTTGATCATCTTCTAATGTTTCGAATTTCATTATAATATCGAATCTTATCTGCAATATAAAATTTAAAAAATTTAATTCATTTAAGTAAATTATAATGTTTAAATTGTTCCATCATATTTCGGAAAAGAAAATAAACTAACGAAAAATTGCGAGAACATCTCCAATAAGAATGTTAATTTTATATTTATTGTTTTCATTTCGATCTGTCTAAAATTCTTCATACTAGCACAAAAAAGTTGTGATGAGCGAAAGAAATTTGTTATAGTTATAGTTGTGATGAACAAGCTATGAATCAAGGTTAATATAAGTATAGGATGGTCTTGAGAGCAATGAAATAAAGATTTTTTTCTCGTCGTTTAATGAAATTTTTTTGGATTGGAGCAAAAAATTCGAAGAGTTTCTCCTTTGAATTTTTCACTGATTTCAATTTTTGCCTCTTAGATGCAAAAAAATATTGATTTAATTTATGCACAAAAAAATACCCAGAGTACATAAAAACTAATTATGAGATTTATTTCTGCTAATTAGAAAAACAAATTACTCAAGTTGGATTTAATGTGATTTTTAAAAATATTTTTTTTTAGCACATTTTTTTTTCATTTTCATACAACTTAATTGCAAATACATAAAAGTACGAAATTGCTTAATAAAAAAAATCTAAAAAAAAATATATATATATATATCAGCATTCCATATATATATATGGAATATATACATATATATAATATATAGACATATATTCCAGTTTCCTCTAATGAAATATATATATTTGAAACTAATGAGGCCAATGAAATTTTAGAAAAAAATTGAAGTAAGATTTTTGATTTTACTTTAAAATAGGAATTATATTTGATGAAAAAAAATTAAAATAATTTTTATTTTAATTGTGAAATGATATTCAAAAGCAGCAGCAGCTAATTTAAGTCATGCGTTAGGAGTCCAAAATTTTAGGTAATAAATAAAATCTGAAGTGTTTGTTTTAATAAATACATTTTTTTAATAAGTTGTCCAGTTAATTTAAGACAGCATCTATAGATGCATAATTAAAAATTTATTTTTATTATATCGAATTCGAATTTGAGATGATTCATGTGAAAAAATTTTTCTAAAGTTTGATATTTTGCAATGCATTACGATAATTCAGTCTTTCATTTTAATCTTGAATGGTCGTAGAACAATAAACAATGCACTACTAATTTGATTATACGAACGGTATATAAATTTCTTCTGATCATAATGGCTTCATCTAATTAATGGTCTGTGTGATGCTTGAACGGATTACATTTTCATCGACCATTCATGTACTTCGGTTTAGATTTATGTATATGTTTATTAAATTTTTTAATTTTAAAGATATTTAGCTATAAAAGTTATTAAAATGAGCAGTAAATTAAAGTAAAAAATTGTCAAATACTGCCTAAGAGGAAGGTAAAAATGTTAAATTCAGATCTTTTTATGAAAACCGAACATTACATTTTATCTGTGTCCTGTTTTGGGATGGCATCGTCCGAATATTTTATTATTTAGAGTCACTGAAAATGTTGTTTTGAAAAATGCACACTTTTGGTTAGAACAAATGTCTTAACCCTCATTTTCTTGATTTGAATTAAAATTTTCAAAATAAATGGCAAAATCTTGTTTATCATAATAAAAGCTTCTGTTAATATTTTTCTAGGGAATTGTTTTTGGACTTCGTTTTTTTTATTATCTATATGAATCCATTTCAAATATATAGCAGTGGAACTCACTTGGCAAGGGGTACAAAACTCAGTTATAGGTGTCCAATGCATATCAAAAGAACTTTTATTTTTATGGAGATCGATTAAGTATTGCACGAATTCAAAAAACGTTGGTCTCTCTTTACTGGTTTTGATTTTCTCTTTATTCTTTGCCTAAAAAGAAAAATAAAATTTAAATAATATCAATTATTATTTGAATCGGTAAGTTACTGTAGCTTAAATAAAGTCAAAGCTAAAGTGTAAAACTCATAAAATGAAGAATAAATATGTAACTTTACAAATAAATTGAGTTTGGACAGAATTAAATTCATCATTATTCCAATTGTTGTATTTAAAACTTCTATAATCTGTGATTGCTCTTTTAATCATATTCTTTAAAAATAATACAAAATTTAAGATATTTCTTATTAAATTTACTTTTATTTCTTATTGATTTATTGATAAGAATTAATTATATTTAAAATATAAGATGAAGATATTTTTCAGATTTTATGGATTACTTTGTACATATATTTATTAATAAAAAAAGAAAACTTCTGAATAGCTAATTACAAAAATTTTTTTTTTGATTTTAAATTTTTAATGGCCAAAATACTTAGTTGCATTTTAAAGATTCTTTAAGTACAATTTATCTGAATAATTGTCGATAAACTTAATTTTGCTTTTTAATTTCTTTACTGTTCTCTTTAAAAATTATTATTATTATTGTGCAATGATAAAATTATTTTATAAAAATTATGTAAAGGAAATTTTTTCATTTCAAGGTTTATCAAATTCAAAACTTCTATTTAAATAGTTAAAAAAATTTTTATCATTAATTTTTATGTTTTTTTTTCAGCAATTAATGATAACTGTCACTAAGAGGATTTATTTAATATTTTTTGCAGATGTTTAATTAACATAATGTAGTGGTCAATTTATTGTTCTGGGAGTATTTTAGATTTGATGCTCTATGTAAAAATCAAAATATCTAAAAGTACGGAATATTCGAAATTAACACGCAGAAAAATGTAAAAAAAGAAAATGTACTCAACGGATAGTATGAGAACTTTATAGAGTGACTATAAAAACTGGAAACATCGTATAAAATGTGGGTAAAATTTTTTCCGTTAAAAAACTTAAACATTAAATCAAATTTAAGTTTTCAGTTTCATTTTTATAAGTAAACATTGGAATTTTCCGTGGTCTTTTATCGAAAGTATTTTATTTTAACTGAAAATTAGTTTTTTCCTAATTTTATTAATTTGTTTATTTATATAACGATACCATAAGATTTGTTTTAAGGAGAACAGGCTGTTGTGAAAACTTTTATAGTTACAGTTTTACCTATGTTTTGAAGAAGTGAAATGAATCAAAAAATTACTTTACAACTTTCTCCGATCTTTTACTGTTATACATGGAAGGTATTTTTGTTCATTGTTGCATTTTTCAGTTTTACATTAGCTTTTAGATACAGCTCATTAACAATTAGAATAAAATTTTATTAGATCTGTAATATTAAATTATTAGTTAATATGACAAACTTAAAAATTTTATTTTTTATTTTGCCATTGCTTACAAAAATATGGCGATATCTGACAGCAATGTTCAAGTGATTAAAATTTAATTTTATATATTGCGCAGTGTTGTTCTTTTTTTACACAGAGAATAGAAAAATTTAATGGAAGTCTACTTTCAGTATAATTAATTATTTGAAGAGATACATAAAATCTGAAAAAAAGAACTGCAAATAGTTATGCATCTAAGATGCAGGAAAATAAAATTAGACTTTGATATTGATAGAATTGATATAGACAAAAGCCATTTCTCGTTTAAAATTAAAAAAAGTTAAAAAGTAATAATGCGAGAAATTTTTGTGAAACGAAATATTGGAAAATTACATATCCTCTGAAACAACCTTCAGTGTGAAGTTTGTTTTTTGTTGATTGAGTTCGATTAATGATGAATTTTTATGAATCACCTAAAAGGGGTTAATTGGAACTCGGTGATTAAAAATATATTACGAAATGATATAAAATAATAAGTCAGAAAAACTCTCAAGCTTTAGGATCACATGAACATGTGTTCGCAAAAACTACACGAGTGTAGCGGAATTAAATTTTTTGCTTACTTAAGAAATACTTAAGCAGATTTTAAAGCGCCCTACATATTTTCACCTAGTATTTTTTGTACATCCACGACTGCGCACTTTAAGAAAGCATTTATGCAGAATAAAATGCGTTTTCTTACCTTCATTCTGTATTTCGATATGATAAAATTTCCTATTTTGTAGTGATAAGTATGTGGAATGGCGTATTCTATTTTATCCCTGTAAGCGGAAAGCAATCTTTCAAATGGATGCCGTACAATCAAAAATGATATTGAGTTGTTCAAAGCTTTTTGTAAGTCATTCAAAGAAGGTCTAGGATATTTCTTCCGAGCTAGTTGAAGCGGAACTTGTTTTGTTTTATGAAGAAATTCAGGTTTGTAACCAGCTAATATATTGAAATTGTACATCCAAGATGTTGAAGCGGCCTGCAACAGAAAAGGTAATCTCAAACTCATGTAAACTGATTCATTCATGCTGTTCCACTATAATTTATTTTACCAGCAGTACAATTAGCTAAGCAGGTGTAAAGTCTGAGTTTCCACTGTTCATGTAATGCTAAAATTGCTAAAGCCTCTAATTCATTAATCGCAGAAATTCATATCATTGCCATATTGATTCGGAAACAAATCTTTTATGAAGAGGATAAATACAAATCGAAACATTCCAGAGAATAATCATTTGAGTTAATAGTAAATTCATAAATTTCATTAAAAATATGCACTAAAAACACGAAAATGATGTTTAAAGATTTATGTCATGATGTTAATGGGCATAATGTATTATAGCTTTGGCTTGTTAATTCCATTGTTGAACAACCTTTTATACCTATTTTCATTGAACTTTTACCTTGAAAACATTGCACCATATTAAACGATGTTGTTGATTTATCAAAAATTCCCATTCATTGGGTCTATGTAATGAATCGTTTCCGGGTGTGTCCAAACCAGACAATTTACAATTTTTTTCTAGTTCCTGTTTCCTTTTTTCCATTCTAATAGCCATAGTCTCCATCCATAAAGGATTAGGTGCGCTGCTGTCGTCTGGAGAATTCTGAGATGAATGAAAAGTTAACGTTAGTTTGTTCCTTTATCGCTTAGGCAGGGATTGAAATAAGTTTATAGAATTTCCAGATTAGGCCATTTTATATTATATCATTTAAATTGTTTGCGACTCTTCATTTAATGAGTAAAACAAAAAGTTTTCTTTAGATTTTAGTCTTACAATTAAAAAATATTGATATGTAATTTGAAAGGAATTTTAGCTGTTTGAATAAATAAAGATTTATAATTTTATCATTTATTTAATGTTATAGATTCTGTTTTTTAATGATGTGACATACTAAGCTATTTTAATGTTTAAATGATTACCTCAGTTGGTGAATAACCATGAGTATTTTCATCAATATCTGCGATGAGAACAATTAACGTAACGCAAAATCCAAGGATTATTAGTTTTTTAACTATTTTGTCATACATCATCTAATGCAAAATGTTTGATTCAAACTGATAAAGCTTTAGATTTATATGATGTTGATTTCCACTATTATGTAAAACATTTATCTTATTTTTAGAATGCAGGTCAATATGAGCTATGAAAGTCAAAACTGTATTAAAGATATTTGATATGAGATTGTAAAATATTGAGATATTTGATATTGATGAATAAGATGTCAAAATTGAAGTAAACATAATTAAATTTTCTAATTTTTTTAAGCTTTTACAATTTTTTTGTTTGATATTTACATTCTTTTCTATGATGATTTTATGTATGAGTTTTTATTCAAATTGTCACTCTAATTGCTTACTTATACCCCCTGGCCTCATCTTTACTAAGGCATGAATTTTGAATCATTTTACTATTAGTGCTTCTGATTCTTACACATCGGATCGCAAATTACAATTGTTGATTGTATTGGCAATAAATTATTACAGCGATATTTAAATAGTTTTTTGGAGCTTAAGACTAACAATTAAATGTGCATTTTGATTAGCTGTATCACTTAAAAGTTACATATATAACAAAAGCATTAGGAAGAAATTATACATCATACATACTCTTTCACTGGAATATTAGCATTGAAAATATTTAAAAATTGCACCGCATTCTTTGCTTTCTTCCGAATTTATTTTTAAGGTACTTGGGCTCTTTTTAATTTATAGAACAGAAAAGAATCTTCAACTTTTAAAGTATAAGATAATCGTGGAATTATGATTTTATTAGATAAAAAGAATTCAGAAAAAAAATTATGAGAAAGAGAAAATTATGAATATATATGTAAGATGATAGAAGATACTGAAAAGAATTTGCAAGCTATCTTCTCGAATGGTAATTTTGTTGTTGTTTGTATTTTTACAATGATATTGTAATTTATCGTTGTTTATCAAATTTTTAAACAGTGAATAAAAATTAATCCCGCGAAATGTACCTTCAATCTTATACAGTGTCAAGGTATGACGTGGAAATAGAAACCATTGCAATTTTCTGCATATTCACGCCAAAATGACAAGAATTTAATTTTATAGCCATTCCACATATCTCTAATTCCTGCATATCATGAATTCCTGCATGAAAGGCATTTTAGTTGATTTTTTAAAATTACTCATTATAGTCATTTAAATTGAATTTTACTTATAACAAATTTTATATTGTTTTTTTCCGCTCATAAGCCCCGTCACTAATATCGTGACTATCATTTTTATTCTTTTCGCTTTTAGGCGTTTTGTACGTGCAAAAGAACAAGTTCAAAGAGATATAATTATCTCATTTTACTATTAAATTCATATTCATAACCTTTTTCAAAGATTAGTTCTCTTGTAGAGCAATTATGCAATATGCTTTCTGTTTGAAAGACCTACTTTAAAGCTATTTTGTTCCGAAATTAAATTAGAATAATATTTAATGCATAAGTAAGGGAATAAAATAAATTTCCAACATTGATTGGCGGAAGTTAAAAGAAAACAAATTAAACAAAATTAATTGTAAAATTAAATAAAACAAAGAAAATTTTTTTAGTTTTTAAGAAAACGTTCAGATTTAGATTCTGATAACAGTTAAAAGGAATATCTAGAAAACGAAACCATGATTAGGAGCAAACCTACAATATCCAGAAGATAGTGAGGCTCATGCACTGAATATCATTACTGAAAAATTAATTCGGAATTAGTAATTCAAAAATTAAAAAAATTTCAAGATTTAAAAATTATTCTTCGTGAAAAACTATTTCATTTAGAAACAGCTATATTAAAATTATTTAATATTAGAAAAAAAGAGAAAAATTATAAAAAATAGAAAATAAGAAAAAAAGAGAAATCTCCCTAATTTAATGTATTACTAAAAGCCTTTTATAATTTCATAGCTATTAAATATATAATTCAAAATTATTATGGCTGTATATTTTTTAAAAATGTTATATATAGCCGGAAAAGAAACCCAAAAATCGTGAAAAATTTATGTTTCAAAAATGAAAATTGATAACTGTTAATGTAATAATTCTTATACTTCACTCATTAAAGTTTTAAAGTCACTTATAGGTAAAAGACCAGTTAATGTACGATATCTCTTAAGCATTTCCAGAAAGTAAATTTAGTCACAGGCACATTGCCAGAAACCTATGACGAAGTTTCTGCTTAGTGTAAAATAGTTTTCAAAAAATGAACTTAATAAGAGGTACTACAAAGAAAATCGTATTCCTGTTGCTCTTACTCGACAGGGACAACAAAACAAAAATGGATTAAAATATTTCTGCAATATAAACCTTGCTTAGTGCTGAAAATAGTAGTAGTTAGACGAAGCAGATAGTCAATTTTTGTCAAATTGTTTACGAACAAAACTCATCTAAGTTGTATAAGAAGAAGAATTTCGGCACTTTTTATTTTGAACATTCGACTTCTTGTGATAGCACATCTATGTCTGATAGACGATGTAAGAATTTCGTTATAAAAATCTAACATCGCCTAAGAATTTTCTTGAGACAAAACGTAATATTTTACTGTTTATGCAAAAAAATTTACTGCTGCTTATTGCAGTTATGTAATATATAAAAACTTCATCCCACATCTTTAGTTTACTATAACAATTGGATTTGTTTTTAAATGCGCTAAAAGGTACCAGAAAGAAAGATATTTGGATTTGCAAAAAGTCTCGCGAATTAGAGAAACACGAACTGCATTGAGTCGCACTAGACGTACTGCGCTGCGGAATCCAGCGTGAACAGACATTGCCCAATGTGACAGAGTTTGCGCTTTTCGAATCCTCGCTTGCAAACGTACTGCACGCAATTTTTCTGCCATCAGACTCGGGTCGATGTCTTTGTTGCCTTTTTTGTTAAGAAAGGCGACTTCTTTTTTTCTAAAGTTGGTTTTTATAGAATGTTATTAAATATACTGCGTAATATTTGAGTTATTAAATAATAATATTAATAATAATGATAATAATAATAATAAATTACATATGTAAAGATTAACTAAAGTAAGTTTAATAAGTACATTCCATCCTTAAAAATTTGCATAACAGAAATGTAACAAAAACGTAAATTTCTTTGTTTCACTAGAAATAAGTTATATTTCTTTGAAATCATTCTGTAAGTTTTTAAGATCTATGAAAAATATGATTACAAATAAATAATAAAATAACTAAAATTAATAATTTTAAGTCATTAGAATGATGCATAAGAATAACATAAGAAAGGATTATTATTTTCATATTCAATTTAAAAGCTTTCATTTTTCTAGAAAAAGTTTTCTAAAAATTATCTATAATAAAGAAAGAAAACTTTAGAGTTGATCCTGACAAAATGAAGTGACTATAAATTAATTCGAATTATGCGATCAATGCACTGTCATAAACACATGTCTAATTTATTATGCACCTAAGGCCTTTTTTATTTTATAATTCTTAGTTTTTAACCTTTAGTTCCTAATGGAGTATTTTATTATTTTCTTATAATCATTTGAATCCTTTTCATTAAAATTTTCCATTTTTTCGTGAAATTAATGTAAAAACTATTTTTTCAGTGATGCTAGAGACGTTCGAATGATTAAAAGAATTAAAAATACAAGATTTAGACAGTTTTTGCTCAAAATTCATGAAGAAAAATTCAAGTCATTCTCATTGAATTAACAATAGACGAATTAGATCAATATATTTGTGAAAAACACTGATCGACAAATATGGATGATTTAATGACATTATCAGAAGTGAAGAATGGAAATACGTCATGAACAGGAAAAACAGAAAATGCAGTTGCGCTAAAGAGATCACAAAAACTCCTTTGGCAAAGTACATGTGTATTGCTTCAGGTAAATGACAGTTGTTAAGGGATGTCGCTACTAAAACTGCATAAATAGACTAAACTAGTATATATACTAAACTAAAATAGTAAACAAGTATAAATAAACTAAAATAGTAAACATCAAGATCATAAGTATATCGATTGCCTATTTTTAGTCACTAAAAAAATCTTTTAAACCAATTTTACATTTAAATTTTTTAAATAATTTTTATCTTTCAACTTACGGAGGAAAGCTTTCTAACCATAAACTTTTATCAGGCCGCAGAAGTAGTTCTTCGTCGAATGATATATGCATAATGTGCAATTATATATTAGGTAAATAATTTTGTTTTAATGAACCAAATGGACCAAAAAAAACTATCAGTACTTTTTATATCAAAAATTAAATGCTCGAACAAATAATAACTATTCCGACTTTGAAAACTTGTTTTTTAAGCTTTTTCAATTACGTTAATATTTATTCTTTATTCTTATTTATTCTTTGGAAAGGTAAGAAAATCAAGATTTTTGAAATACACAGTATCTATTTTAGCTTATTATGTTAAATTTGTTTGATTTTAAATTTGATGACAGTTTATTTACTAAAATAATTTTCGTAGTACTTTTAAATATTTAACGCAGTATTCTGAAGTTTTTTTTACAAAATATTTTATGATACCTACCAGAAAAGAGTTAAAAACATTTTCTGAGTTTTGAAAACTATTGCAATAAAAAGGAAACTCATAAAATCTGACTCTTGCTAAATTGGATTAATTCTCTAATCTTTTTTAGCCATGCTCAATGTGTGTGTCCATTTATTTGTAGTTAGCCTGTAAGTCCATTGTTCTCAGTTAGTCTGTATATTTGTTAATCAGTTAAAATGTTATTATAATGTTTCAGTTATAATAATGATCACAGGACACAAATTTTTAAAATACATCTGTTGTTAATATTTTAAACCTCCCATTGTTTTTAAGGAGTTTATTTTGAAAAATTTTTGCTCTTTAATTCAAGTTGGTTAAACCTTTTTTTTTTCTTTTGGAATTTAATTTATGTCGCTAATATTGACTGAAAAAAATTAAAACTTCTGTTACAGCCATGTGTCGTCAAGCAAATTTTGATTTCTGTAATTCTGGTTAAATTATCCTTTTAATCATTTTAAATCATGCTTTCTATATAACGTCTAAAGTAAAATAGAGCAATAATTGACAAGTTATTTGCGTTACTTAGAATTCGATCTCATAAAAACATTAGATGCAAGACCTCTTATCTCCTGACTCTGGAAGTAATATCATTCTTGGATTCCCGGGGACGTTCTTGGGATCGAGTGTGGACCTGAATGTCAAGAAGGATTATTATCGATTTAGACTTCCACCAGGCTACAGTGAGGGGGTTTGATAAAGCATTTCTCCTGCTGTTGCAAAAATGTAATCATATACTGAATACTATTTTGTGATTTTTTTAAATAAATGTTTGGATTGTCTTGTTAAAAAGTATAAGAGTAAAGGTAAAAATATAAATGTATTTAAGTTTGTAAATCTTGTGACAGACTGTTGTATAAATTGTACAAAAAGTAGGAAAATAATATAATATATTCACGAAGACTAATACAAAAAAAGAGAGTTGATGAAAAGAGCAAAATTGGTGAATGCTTTAGAGAAAATTCTAGGTAGGGAAATGAAACAGTAGTTTTGTAATCAGTAGTTTTTGAACTTATGTCGAACACAAATAAATTATTCATTCATGAAGACTTTTTGAAATAAATTAATATTATTTTTTCTGAAATTAAGTCATGCTGGCAAAAGAAACTTATTTTTAAAAATCTTTTTTTACATTAAGTAATTAATGTTCGTTTAAGCTTAAAGGAGACTTACTTTAAAAAAATGCTAGAAAATCCCAAATTATTGCGGATTATAAAAATGACTAATTTAAGTGAATATGATATACGCAGTATAATTGACAACAATATCAATGTATGTGAATTATAATCAATGTATTGTGTGAATTATAACTTAATTTTAATATTAATTTCAAAGAATTGAAATTAAACATGAACAACAGAAATGAATAAAAATATTACATTGGCAATTGGAATTCCTCTAAAAAACTTTCTTGTTCAACTTGAACATTGTAATTGTTTTTAGAATCATCAAAAAGAAGGTTGCCCGGAAATAAAGTAAACAGTAACTTTTAAAATAAATACGAAAATAAGATTTTTATTATCTTTACTTGATTATGATCAGAGTATAAAATTTTTAATATTTTTCAAAATAGATTTAAACATTAAGCGAAATAAATGGACTGAGTAATCTAACATGTAAAAATTGGACTTATTCAGAGTGACTTTGTTTACAATATATAAATAACGTAATTATGGCTAGATGGAGATTACCGGCTAAATAATTGCCCGAAATATGTACAATATTTGAAATAAATATCTGATATAGGTTGATACATAAAAAATTACAATTTGGTAGCATATGACTGTGTGAACCGATAAAGAGAAGATATATTTTATTTTATATTCGTTAGCTTATTTTATATATATATTCTTATTATAGATTTTATATAATTTCGGGATAAGTTTTATTATCTTCAGAATATAAAACTTTTCATCTGTTTTCATTCACTTTTCAGAGAAAAATTTTCCCTCATCGCACATAAATTCTAGAGAGTTCGGATTCTTAATATAAAGAAGAAACTGATTGGAAATAAATAAGAAAAGTAAAACATTTAAGTAGATTAAATTTTATATTATAACGAAGCAATATGCGTAGTTAATCTTATTAATTTTTGTTCTTCGAGCCAAGAAAATAGCTGTTTAAAAATTACTCGAATGGATGATCATGATCGGATTATTTAATATTATTTAATAAATATTTATTAATAACTAAATAAAAAAATTTTACTGGACATAATTTGAAACACGTCAAAAAAGAATGGCATGATGAGGTTAATATATGGAATGACAAATGGTAAGTGTTATCTAAACTTTAATAAATTATAAAGCTAAAATAAGATTTAATGTATGATTGAATAAATAAGTATGCATAAATAAATAAAAAACATCTTAAGAATTTTATAATATTATGCTTAACCCGCGATACCAATAAATTAAATATAGATTAAAATTATTTCAGTCATTTAAAAACTTTTATAGTTCTAAATTTGTACAATTAATATTTAACTGTTTCACAACAATATATTTGTTCTGCGAAAGACTTAAATATTAGCGAATTTCCGAGCGTTGCGTTTGGTCCATCAAGTGCTCACCTGAAGAAGGCGAGAAGAAGAGAAATTCTCTATTATTTTCTTCCGCTTTTTTTTGGATTAATAAGTTGTAAAAAAATATTGTTGGTGAATGTTTCTAATCTTTTAAAATTATCTCTCTTTAAAGTAAAATAAATCTGTTCACATAATTGTCCATAGAAAGTGTGCAAAAGATTACGAGCAAAAAGCAAAAGCATATGTTTTCTAATTTTGACGGAAAAGTCCAAATTAGTTTCCCAAGTATCATTGCTATAACAGTTACAGTTTTCACCTTAACTAGTCTCCTTAGTAATATCATTGAAATCGTGATTTTTTTCGAACATAGTGAGATAATTTCAAAAAATTACGAAAACAAGTGCTTTAGCTACATTATACAGTTGCTACAGAACAGTCCATGCAAACATTACTTGTAAATGGAAAGAAAATTTTTTCTCTTTAAAGAAAATTAAATTTTTTTGTTTAATTTTGATTACATTGTTAAGTTCCATTCTTAAAAATATTTTACACAATTGCACAATCGGCCCATGTATCACATATGATAATTTTCAATTCCTAATGCTTAAAACGTAGGAGAAATAATTGTCGGATGGATCTCACCTTTGAATAAAATGCAACAGCGAGATTGTCGAGTCAAGAATTTGTTAAGTTTCTATAAATTTATCAATGAGGGAATGAAAATTCTTTAAGAATTTCTGCCGATGTTAATACGTAATTCAGATTAGTTAATTCTTAGAGTCAGTTCTTCTGCAATTGCCTTTAATTCATTCCTTTTGTCCATTTCATTATTGAAGTTCTCGAATAGAAAAGAATAGTTAGATTATAAATTTAACGATTAAAATGACTACAATGGTAGCATGAGTAAGTTTTGTACATTTAACGCCCTAGCATTGAGAAAAGCAAGAGGTAAAAATATGGGAAGAATTATTTGTTACTTTTATAAGAAAGATGTAATTCTTATTTTATAAAATTAAAAAAAATAATGAGAACTTTTAATATTTCCGATTAATATGATTGTAAAAAAAACTTTGTCCAATATCTTGAACATGCTCGATTATGGAAAACTATTTTTAATGTATCTGTTCTTGTGGAAGAGTGCTTGTTCTTACTGGAAGAGATTTCTAGTTTTTATACATATATGGTGTATAATAAAATGAAATAGTATATAATTTTCCTTCAACTGGCTAAAATTTGTTTAATAGAGAATTGAGATTCTCCAGCGGGAGTGTCGCCAGTTTCACTCGTGAATGGCGACAAAACTGTTTTGGTCTCTGCTTCCAGTTTCTACCTCAATATTTATGAGGCCGAAGGAAGGAGGATAGCTTTTATTCATTTCTGATCCTACGCCACTATCGAGGGATTCGGCGGTTTTGACTTTATTGAAATTGTCGAAGAAAAATGAATCTGTCGCTATGCTTTCGCCGCCGGATTCGCTCGCTCCATCACACAAAGATTCTTCCGTTTCGCTTCCTTGACTGCCATTAGCATCTGTTCGCTGCGAATCTCTTAGCGCATCGATTTTTGAAGATCTTCGTCCCGATTCGGAATCTGTACTCAAATATCCGGAATCCTCCGGCTTGTAAGGGAAAATGTATTCGGTTCCTTTCGTCGTTGTGCAGGGCTTTGTCGTGTCTGAGGTTTTACGGGTCCTGGAACATTTCGAATCCTCTCCGTTCTTCTGACCATTGACTAAGGCTGCGTTTGTACTGTGGTTGAAGTTGTCTTCTTCCAAGGACAAAATTACTTCTGCTCCAGAATTTATAGAATTGATATTGTAAGAGTTTCTAATAATCTGAATGCTGTTCCGAACATCATACAACCGGCGCTGCGCCTTGTCGTATATTTCACCTTCGTTGCCGTCGTACGGCAATGTATAAAAAGCTTCATAGTCTGAAGAGTTGAGACTGTCTAAGGAAGCACCAGACAGCGTTGACAACGTTTCGAAATCCCGGGACGATACGGATGAGAGAGTGGAATCTTGATAATGCCTCTGGGAGGGGACAGGCGGGAGTGGTCTTCTTGCCAGACTGGCTGAATGCCTACCTGTCGATCCTTCGGTTCCAGATTTTCTCCGTCTGGTGCTTTTCACGTTTTTTGGAGGAAGCGGAGGTTTAGAATCACGTGGCGGCAAAGGCGGATTATTGCCAGTTTGCTTTGGGGGAAAACTGGGAGGTGGAACGTTTGACGAGCAAAGTGGCCAAGACGGAAAGGAAAAGGTGGGACACATGGTCTGAGTTAAAGAGTTTGAGGATAGTTTTACTCCGGAGGTCACTCTCGGTGGCGGAGGGATGCATTTCGCCGAACGTGACAATGCAGAAGGTCCATTTTGGCGAGTCTGAATCGAAGAAGACGCGAATCTAGGCGGAGGAGGCGGAGGGATGAAGATGGTTCTGGATGGCGAGGATCTTCCCGAAGGCAGAATCGGCGAAGAGCAGACGGATCTAGACGGTGGGGGAGGAGTGAAGAATGCCTGCTCTGCTGGAGGAGAAGAGGAGCGGGATCTCAATGTGTGGTGCGCTCTAGTTACATTTGATCTGGGCGGCGGAGGTGGCGGAGGTGGCTCCGAGAGAGGTGGAAAGTGAACAGATGCCAAAAGAGGCGAGATGCAGGCAGAGCGCGCTGTCGGCGAAGAGCAACGGGAGCGAATCTCAGGTGTGGAAGAGGTAAGTATTTGAGGAGGACTTATCGTTGCCGAAGAAGGTTTTGGAGGCCTCGGAGGCACAACATCGGGGAAATTTGTTTTTTCGGCACAAGATTTCGGCTTGTTGCGCCTATGCCTCCTGGTCTCGCTATTTGCATGCAAAACGATTCCTCTGTGCAGTAGTTTATGTCTTCTGTCTTCCCTCCAGGATAAAGTAGAATTGCATTCCGCATCGCTTGTTATTGATCCAACCAAACTCGAAGTTTCGATGGTTCTCCTATGAGTTTTACTTTTAGCCTCAAATATTTCTCTAAGGCTGCCAAAATGCTTCTCGAGAGGAGTTTTTGAATTTAAATTTTTAATGAGTTCGCTGACGTTTTCATCCAGTGAATTTCTTCTAAAGCTGCCAGAAGATTTCAACGCTATTTGAGGTCTCTCCAGCGAATCTACAAAATGTTCGCCATTTCCGTTATTCTCTTTAAACTGCAGATCCATTTCGTGAAACCGTTGATTCGAATATTGCTCTTTAAAGCAATCTTCCCGGTTCCCGATCGTTTTTGAACGCCTGAATTTTCCAGGTTTCCGATCCAAAGTGTCGGGTTCAAACGTTTCCATCTCATCGGAGATTTGTTTATAATTATCAGGCGAATCTTTTACGTGGATAGTTAATCGACCCGGATTCTCGCTTTGCGACCATCGGATTTTACCCTGCTTCTCGGGGTCAGATGCATTGCTCTGTGTCGATCCGTCGCTGCTGTAGTTGTATCCGTCGTTTACGTAGACTTCACTTACTAAACTGTAACCTTCGTTTTTATCATTTTTAGACAATAATTCTGGTAAGTTGTATATTTTTAAATCTTTATATTTACTGTCGTTCTCCAAAATAATGTCTTGCGGATTGAGGAGAATTACTTCGTAATCGTGATCGTCCTGCGAGGATATTTCTTCACTTTTGTCTGTTATAATGTCGACAGTGTTAATTTTTGAGGGAGTCACAGCATCATTGTAGGTGTCAATACACGAATCTATCTCTTCAAAATTTGTTTGTCTGCAATTAAAGTTTTCGGGAATTTTTCTTCGCGCAGATGCTTCATTAGATACATTGTGATTAACCTTTGTTAAGAACGTTTGGCTGACTTGTTTGATTTTTTCTTCAAGATTATCCGTATCACAAGGTGTTTTGTCCACGTTGATGTACATTTTATTTTTGGCATTCTTGTCTTTAACAATATCAAAATCGGATTTTACATTTTTCTTCACGAAAATGTGTTCCCCGATGGACGACATCGCATTTTTATCACCCTTTCTTTGCACGATTAACTCTTTTATGACTGCATCCATCAAAGTTTTGGCTATCACAGGTGGTACTTTATCCTTTCCCTGCACTCTTGGTACGGTATCTGTGTCTTCCCGCTGACTATCGCGAGGAGGAAAATTATCGACTCGCGGTTTGTCTGCTTTATTAATAGTGCTGCACAGGGATAAAAGAGGAGGCTCCGTTAATGTATGAGTTTTGTCTTTGGCAACAAGAACAGAGTGTTTTTTAGTCGAAAGGTTTGAGAGATCAGGAGACGTTTTCTGCGCTGAATGTGGTAAATCTTCAAGAATTTCCTCCGTTATGGTGGGTTGTTTCTCATGTGCCGGGGGTAGAGAAGGACGAGGTGGTGCGGGTCCTTTAATCGACTGCTTATTAGGCCTCCTATCTTCTCTTTTTTGGGAAGAAGCTGGAGATCCAAGGGATTCAGCACAAGTCTTAATTTTGTTTGCAGTTGCATCTTCTTGGACTAATTCGATAGAAATGCTCTTGCTGGTCATAGCTTTTGCTAATTTAACTTCCGGAATTTTTTCGGTATCTGGTCGAACATCCCGTAAACTATTTTTATTCTCTTCCTCACAGGATTTCAGGAATGGTACATCTTCCAACCATTTTCTAATAATTCTTTGCTTAGCATCATTCGAGCAGCAGGAAACATTAGCAGCGCGGCTATAATTCGCATCCACATCTCTGAGCACGTTTTCCGAAGGGAACTCACGAGATGATTTTCCTTTAATTTTATTTCTAATGCTGTCAGTAAGTGAAATAAGGCTTGTCGATTTGCTTGGGCTTGTAAATGAATTAGCTTTTCCTCCTCTTGAATAATATTCCTCTTCCGGTATTCCATTCAGACTTGGAGAAAATCTTTTCGCAGACATTTTATGTTTGGCTATGGCAATAACTTCTCGTATTTTAGTGAGAAACTCCAGGGCTGCCGGCGGAGGAGCCTGTAAAAAATTAACAGAACTAATTACATTTGTCGAACAGTAAATTTGTTTGACATGACTCTAGCGGTCTGCACCTAAATAGTTCTTCGACAATTTCAATATCTTCATACTTTTCGGTTTTCTAAAAAAGTTCTTTTTGTATCGCTCGAGAAATTTTTTTTTCATTTTTCCTTGCCGGAGAAGAGAATTATCTCTTCTGAATGCGATTCAAGTGAAAATGTAGAACTTTCTAAGATCAGACTGACTTCCGCGGTTGCGCAAAAGAAAAAAGCGCATTTAATTTCTTAGAGGAATGCTGAATTGAAAAATTCTTATAGTTATAAATAAATAATTTACCTTCAACATATCTAGTTCAAAATATGCTGGGTTAAAGTACAATTTCCTTCTAACATTTGCAGATGCCATAGTTCGCACTGTCTCTGGTCGATCTTCCTTGCTTTCTAGCGTTTCCACTATTGATACATCTTCTTCGGGGAGTTTTTCGATATTGCCCGTATCTTGATTAAATAAAGCTGTCGTTGTATCGCAATGTAAAGTACAGGAATGAACCATCGCAGCTATCTCTACCTGCTTAAAAAGAAATAAATAGTTCTCGATAAATTTTGCTAAAGTAAGAGTGCATACAATATTCTAAAGTTTTTTACCCATAGAGCTTACATTCCGAAAATTAATCTTGTGATCTTCATCCTGCATCATTATATCAGAGCATCTGTCCGTTTCGGAGCAACAACTTCCGGAATCACTGTCATATCCGGTATTATCTTGTCCAGCAACTGCTGCCAAATGCCTTCTGGTCGCTTGAAGAAGGGGATTGCTTTTTACAATTCCTACAAAACGAGAATCTTTTTTGGAGTTTCCTTTTTTTATCTGGTTTTATTTTGCCACATGCCATTAAATGTGCCACGGAATTAGTAAAAGATTTTGCTTAGTGCATATAATTGAGTCAGAAATAGATATTTTTAGGGAAACTCCATGAGCGGCTAGAAGTGTTGTATTTCATTTTTAATTCCAAAAAAAATAAAATGCGAAATAATAACCTGAAAATAATTTAAAGTCGAACGGATTCAAAAAACATAATGGCAACAATTAAATCGCTACAAAGTATTCAACTCCACAAAAATATACGAATATTTAAGCTTCATGTGGCAATAAACCGATATTATCAATGCATTGATTAATAATGAACAAGTTTTAGACATTCGAAAGAAGTTGTTTATAAAAGAAGGATCGTTTTCTCTCTCATTTGATTTTTTACTCCTTTATCCTAATTTATTTTTTACTCCTAATTTATCGTCTTATATCGATCTCTTCATAGTTTCATCTTTCAACCGTTAACATTTTTAGAATTTTCGAATTTCACGACTTGTTTAATGAAATACATGCGATGTTCGATCAGATGGATGGGAATTACTGCAAAAAATTTGACGGAATCGGAAGTTGGTCGAATCCGATCAAACTTAGTATCCAAAAAGCCTCAGATTCATGCACGACATTTAAAGCACAATAAATAATCATATGAAGGGGCTTTATCCTGTTTTTGCACAATTAGTTTCCCTCAATTTTTATCTCCTATCCTCATACCTTCTTCTGCCACTGCGAGTTGCGTTTCATTGCTTTTTTCTTTCACAATCTCTTTTTTTTTTTTTTTCCTGTAGTAAAGGTATAGAAATACCGCTGCAACATACATCATAGCTAGCAATATAATGCACACGCCAACTGCTATATATTCGCTGACACTGAGAGTTTTCACATTTCCTCGATATGGATTTTTATCAGCTGTAAACATCATTTCTCTCACTCCGGCTGTAAATTACGGTAAGTGAATTACAGATATGTAAAGCAATTTGCGAGACGAAAAAAAAATCAAGAAGGTGAAAACCGTGTAAAAACTGTAAAGATAATTTCTACATACACGGGTTTCCAGCAACTCTGAAAGCTATGCACGGAGTGAATATTTTCTGTTGTTCTTCTCCACTTGCGTCTTTGCACATTAAATTTACCATTATGAGTCTTCCTTCCATTGCCATCCTTAAATCTCCTTCTCCAAGCCACTGTAAAATAAAATCGGAAATTTTCTTGTTTTAGATAAATTTACTCGTCTAATCTACAGAAATAACAGAAAAATAGCAAACCTGTAGGTAAGTTCTTCCTTCTTCCCGTAATAATCTAAAAGGTGATTCGATGTCCGAATTGTTTCGCAACTGAACCCAGCCTCTTCGCCCTAAGAACTGGGCGCCAGAAATAACACAAATTGGATTTGCGGCTTCTGAAAGTAAAATTTTATGAAATACAATTCAGAATAAATTTATCGACGAAAAAAGACCAGACCAAAGCCACAATTTTAATATTTTATAATTCATTTTATTATTATATTAATATAATAATTAGTTAGATTATAACCAATACATAACATAAATGGTCGAAGTACCATTTGGCGCAAGTATTGTCGTTCATGTATCGTATAAATGGCACTTTTAGTATCCTCATCATTTGCTCTTCTTGCTAAGTCTGCAAATAAATTTCAACGTTCTGAAGCTGAAAAACGCTATCTTATAAAAAGCAAGCTTCTTTTAGGTGTCTGAGAAGTTTTGAATACATTTAGGTTACATGTAATTAATAAAATAAGGCACGAGAGCTAGGCTTGAAATTCAGTTTTCAAAGCTATGAGGAACTGCATGTCTTTCATTCGCTTTTTTGCGGTACCATCAAAAAATTTTCCAAAGGTCTCTACAAATGATTTCATCTAGTTCAAGGACCGGGTGACGCCATGTCAAAAATTATGGGCAGCGACAATGAAAAAACCAGCAATCGAAGATGTTCCAAATGTATATGTTTCATATGTATTTTATTTATACATTTAGGGGATAAAAAGCAAGACGTGAATTCTATGACGATGTTTATATAATTTTATAATCGCGAACATCAAATGAAAGTTTTTTTTGCATCAAAATATCAGTTGGCACATTTCGGAAGGCTGTTTGGTGCATTCATTATTAAACAAGAAATCGTTGTTCGATTAACTTAAAGCTGTATAATTACTATTATAATATTGACCAGACCGTTTCTCTTTCGAAATCGTTTGCTATGCTGGTTGAACGCAGCTTGCATATGTATCAGACAGAAGAATGTGCTGTTCTTGGATAGAATCAAATTTGTTAAAAATCTCAAAGATGTTGGCTTAACTTTCGATCATGTCTTAATTTTCATAATCATGTCGTTGACGTCCAGGCAAAATGTGCAAGAGTTTCGAGGCTCTTGTCCACTATTTTTTTACTAAAATTCAGATTTATATTCAAAGGAAAAAGTAATCATAAACAATACACCCTTGTTTGGAAAGATATCTTACTGCGCAAGCATGAATGTAGGTTTGCATAAGCAGGAATAATACTTTCCTCGATAGAAGCAGTACTCTTGCCTTTGGTGTGCTTCGAATGCATTAGTTTTTCCCAGTTGTCGGAGCAATTCAAAACTGGTTTTCTTGATGGATTAAGATATCATAAGGCTTGACGATACCGGTACTGAGATCTCCATATTCCAGACTCTCAAAATTTTAAATGAATAATTTAGTATCAATTGACAGAAATTATGAGACTAGGCACTAGTTAAAGACTCATACAAATCGTTTTTCTCGTGTATTGAAGACAGAATGAAATGGAACGGCTTCAGCTAGAATCTAACGGGCATTGCAGTTTTGTCGAATATCTAATACATTTAGGAATCACTGGGGATATTGAATGCCATGAGTGTTTTTGACTCTTTACAGGACTTCTCTGGCACCACTACCGATTTTTATATTTTAACCCGAAGCTTAAATTGCGATGATATAATTAAGATTTTTTTTGTCGGTCATGTCTCATTAGAAGAGGCTACGTCTGATGATGTCTAATGGAACTTTTCAATTTCTGTTCTGTCTAAATCTCTCTTTCAATTGGCTTCCGTTACCTCACTTTTATTTTGCTTTTTATTTTGTGCACCTATGTTAATTATTTATTTTTGTGTTCAGTTTTATTTTTATCATACCACATTCGTGCTTGGATTCGAGCCCAACTCTGAAGACAGTATTTTTATTGTCATATCTTGTTCACAAATTTTATTTCTAAATCGGTAGGAGTGGTCCATCCACAAACCACCGTGTAAGTGGCAACGCTCCAGCTCTCTTTTAAAAATGTTGTAGTCTCGCAACTTTTATAATTTTCATTCTTATTGTTAATATAATCCTTAAATCAGGTGATCACCTAAGTGGAAAAAATTGTTTAAAAAATAAACACAGGGGCATAATGACAAGTAACTCTAACTGTTCAGAGCATTTTGGGTTTATGGAAGGAGAAGTGCAAATACGAAACATTCGATGGAACTGATAAACTGAGACTTTTTAAGCTTTGAATTTCTTCGCTTTTTTGACGACATTTCAACGGGGCATTTTATTCCTTTTATTCGCAAAAATAAGAATATTGCCTTAGACTTTTAGCATTGTGTCTAAAGGAAGGAATCTTCCTTTAGTTTCTTTAGCATTGTGAACCTAACTTAGAATCTTTAGCATTGTGTCTTAAAATTAAAGGAATCTATATGCACTGGAAAAAATCAAGTGCTGCAAAGTGCAACCTATCTTCCCTGCTTATGAAGAAAAAAAAACATCGTTGAAGTTTACGAAAAGAAGAGTGAAACATTCGGACTCAGCACTGCTGAATATAAAGATTTCGATTTAGATTTGAAAACTTTAAAAATTAATTAACATCACAAGCTGCTGACGGGCTCCATAAGGAAATTAAACTTTTTTTAAGTTCTAACGAGTCGTTAGGATACAATTTCTTTTTCCGATAATTTTAAACTTTTCTTAGAGTTAATAGTAACAATTTTTGATTACTATTAAGAACGGTGATAGGAGTAAATCGGATTTTAAATCTCATTAATATGGCCGTTGTTTGAAATATAAAACATTAGGTTTCGTTCTGATCAAAGGTTGTTTTATGAACATAATTGTACGGATTATTGTAAAAGAACAAAACTTACCCGAGATTTCAATTTCTGCGCTGGGGTACACGATTTGACCTTTTAGTGGCAGGAAGACATATGGCACTTTCTGTGATGTGGCTCCACTCAGAAATGATGTCAACGCGCATTCTGAAAGGAAATCAATAAATATAAATTAGAATAATAATTAAAGCTGGATTTTTTTTTCTTCCACTACTTTAAGTACTGAATTTTAAACATGGTTATAAATCGGGTCCCCTCTTTTTTTTAATATAATTTTAAAATAGCTTCTTCATGATGTGTCTTTATTCTTCAAATAAGAGCTAATCCATTCGCATAGGCCCTATACGTAAATATGGCGTACTAAAAACTAAATATATTTAAAATTTTTAAAGTATAAGAAAATGGAGGTGAGAGTTGGACGAAGTATAATTCATTTTTAGCAATATTTCATACACTTTTAATTGTTTATTAATTTTTTATGGCTTCCCTTAATATTAATTTAAAAGTACTTTAATTGGTAACGGAGGAAACGACTTTACATAAAAACTTATTATAATCATTTCATTTAGTAATATAATCGATAATTCTTGAAAATGCAGGCTGATACCATAATATTAGCAAGGCGTTGGATGAATAAAAGCCTTTACAAAATCCCAATTCGATTCGACAATTGGTTAGTTTCTATGAGAAAATAATGTAGTTGACCATTATAATTATATTGTAGATCGATTTTTCACATTTTTAATCTGATTGATTTTCATGTGTCATGGCCCGTAATTTACCTATGCTCAAAAAGAAAATAAGCAAGTCTGCATAGAGAATAATATAACTTTTTAATTTTTTTCATTTTTTTTTCATTATCAATTTTGTATGTAAAAAATATGTTGATTTTATCTCGTTCTACTATTTAGTACCACATTGACGTAAGGAAATGATTCCCAAACCGAAGATGATTTTTTGCAAAACTTTCGATCAATTTTTTTTTTTTAATGGAATTCAACTAGTTCTTGACATAATAAAATCGAATTATATTACACTTTCCTTCTGAAAGTCACCTGAAATTTCGAGGGATTTGTGATAAAATAAAAACAATGAAGAGTTTGTATAAAAGCTTATTACCGCCTTTTCCAACCTTGTTTTTCAAATATAATTTGAATAGCCAAGTCAGAGGGACCGGGCTTGCTGCAGTGTCACTTGAAATTATAAGAGATCTGCGATGTTGCTATTTTGACTACAAAGCGCAGAGTGTCGAGAGCTTTAATATCTACTTATTGTCATTTTAAATCAATCCCTTTGCGCCAGGAGAGCCTCGGATTAAGCGGATTGTTCCCAGAACGTGTTAATTATCGTTCAAAATTATTGGTATTTAATTTTCTGAAAAATATATTAAAGTTTTTAATTAAGCGATTTTTCTCTTATTAACTAAATATTTCACGGCAGGAAAATTGTGAGACTGAGTCCTAGAAAAAGTTTGCCTTTGAGAAAATGAAAAAACGAGCGGCTGAAAAAAAAAAGGTTACGACGACCATACTGATCTCGGAAAAATGTTTGGGAATGGTTGCCCTGCGATCAATAGGAAATAAAACTAAATATTTTGATTAAGCCAGCGAAAAATGTTGATCTCCTATGATTTAATAATAAGATTTATTTGTCAAATGTATTTTAACTTGTAAATCTGCTACCTTCGTAACGTATCATATGTTATTTTGCTTTCACAGAAACATTCGAGTAAAGTTTGCTTATGTTGTGAAATAGGGCAAAAATATCACGAGAAAGGAAAAAGTTGAAAACGAAAATATTTCCGATGTCGCTTTCCTTTTTTCTTGAACATGAAAGTGTCATCAGAGCTAGAATGGAAGAAAGTATAGAATTATTAGACTATTAACGACAATCTAGGAAAGAGAATCAAACTTAATATTTCGTGGCGGAACAAGTTATTGCATTTACTTTTTATTTAAAAATATTGGAAATAAATCAGTTAAAATAATAAATTTTCTTAGCTTAGATTCAAAGATATCGAATTCTTGAAAACGCTGATGAGAAAAAAAAACTTCAAAGAAATGAGTTTTACGATAATTAATTATAAATGTTTTGAATTTACAAGACCGTTTTTTCTTATAAAAAAATTTATCTATCAAAAAGAATGGAGCACAACTATTATGTGTATTTTCAAGCATTCGTCTGCACGAAAGGCAGAGGAAATTCTGAAAATCTTTTACTATTGAAGCACATATTAACAGCCTAAGTTTGATTAATTCAGCAGACTTGTTTTGTGTGTCCATAGTCAAAATTGTGAATATGAGCATTTATTCGGTCTATGAGAAGAAGAAAATTTTCGATGAACCAAAAATGTTTTTATGGTTCTTACAGAAAAGTGAATTTCGCGATTCAATTAAAATAAATTTGATCGGACGGAGAATATTGATATTTCGTTCTATTTATTTACTTTTTTGACTTTTGCTAAGATTCCAAAGTCTTCCTTGACATCGGAGTCTTTCGAGAGAATTTTTTTTTTTCTTTTGTGACATGATCTCGTGCAAAAAGAGGGACAAGATTCAGAAATTTGGAGAAACTGTTTTTAGAAAAGACTTTTCAATGTGGTATTTTTGAAAAAAAATTGCCACTAATTTAGGTGAACATTTTTCCTTAACGAACTTCCATTTTGTATTTTAGCAGTCATGTTATCGCTGCTGTTCCCTATGCTAAGTTAAAACTATAACTTCTTACAAGCTTTTCAAAAACTTTGAAATTGATCCTTCCTTAGCAAGGAAGTTCTTTCTTTTTAAGACATAGCATTATATTTTGAATTCTGTTAAAACATTGATACACTCGCTTACAGGATGCTATATCAATAATTTATATGAAGATAAACGATTCGCGTATTAGGGCGGGAGATGTCCCAGGCAATATCTTTTTCTAAAGTTATATAGTTAAAAAGGTCAGAGGGTCAATCAGAATTGTACGTAACTTTATACTTCTGAATTATGTTACAGAAAATAAAAAGTGACACCCTTTATGTATTATCAATTTAAATGTTTGCTACCTACCAAGATTTTTTGTTTTTCAGACATTAGAAAAATATATCTGATACAATATTTCACATGAAAATTGATTGACAAACACAAACTAAATAATTTCTGTTTTAGAGAACAGCAACTAAAATATAGTAAAATTGACAAGTATTTTTCTTAATTCTCCTTCTTTCTAGCCCGCTTTTTAAAAGCAAATATTTTCTACATCTATGCACCGAACATGTCTAAAAAATTTTCCAAAAAAATTTTGCCTAAGATAGGAGAATCACAATTTTAAAGCTCAGAACAACTGTTCTTAAGATTCACATCAAACGAAACAAAAGCTGTTTCAATAATTTACGTTTTTTAATTCGATATGAGAATGATGAGATGAGAAAATTTTGCTTTTTGTACGATTGAATTTAAGAAGCTGTAGAAATGATATTTTTACTCGGAGTCTGCGGTTTTTGAGTCGGCATCATTTAGAAGCAACACTCTCTATCGCCATCGACGTAGAGTAGACTGCAATTGAGATTCTTTGATTTGACCATCTTTTTTCGCATCTTTTTGCTTCCTGGCTTTGCTGCAAAAGGTGGCGACGTCTTGCCAGGATTTCCAACATGAAAACCATTTCCATTTATACGATGGCTATAACATTCGCTGCGACAACCCCAATTCGACGGAATTTCTCTAGACTACAACATATTTAATCAGACTATTTTCCTGATACTGATGAATTGCTTCTGCAATTTTCGAAGCAAATGCGTCTCTCTCTTATCAGTTTTCTGCTTTTTCGGAAAGCGAGTAACTTCATGACCATATCGAGACCATTTGCATCTTATTACTAGTAATGGGGTTCGAGAGAGCCGCAGTGTTGATCTGATGGGACAAATCATTTTCCAGCTGTAAATGAGAAAGCGTGAGACCGAAATTCCAGCAGTTATGCGTACGTGTATGAATGAAAACCTTGATATTTCAAATCTGATCATGCAGCGCGTGGAATGGATGAATTAAAGTGCCTTTTAATCTCTGTCTGTCGGAAGCACCGGATATCTATTGAAGTAATCTAAAATATTTTCTTAATATAATATTAATTATAATTATTAATAATTTAATCTTTTTCCACGCTATTTTATTAAAGAAAATTGCAACTGACACTTTACGATCTACGAGAACTTAAATCCAATGAACTTATTCTATATATTGCCATCGTCAGATAAACCAGTACATATTCATCGAGACTAACATCAAAAAAGTCTGAATTGGAAGCGACCGTCCGAGATTTAAGCCTGTGACAGTCTGAGGATATTAGTCTTCTGATGGCCAAATGAAAGCTGCACGGTACATAATGCAACACAATCCCTTCATTCACAAAAAGTTTGGAGTTTCATATTTTTCAAAGTAAGCACTTAGGAAAAAAATTAAAATATCTTATTAAAACATAAATTCATGTGCGTAAAAGTAGATCAGCAACATTCAGTGAAAGTTTTTTTGCCTTTAATTCCTAGGTTTTTTCTCTAGGAAATTATGTACATGTGTTCTATTTTTGTAAATAATGAAATTAAATAAAATGCCTTGCAAGCATATCATGATGTACAGAATTTGAAAATAATGATTAATTTAAAGTAAGAACACCTGAACGTAGATACAGTTCTAAGATACTTTCTTTAATATGATTAAACCATGCAAGCGCATCGCCTTGATTCATATTTGGATAACAATATCTTTGGCGTCGTTTAAAAGAGTGTAAGCAAGTCATCAGTGATTTCCTTAATTTACATCAAAAGATGCATAAAACCTAACCTAGCGATGTTCACGGCAGTGAATTATTACTAAGAATCTTTCCGTACAATTGGGTAGGATCACTCTGTTGGATTTCAGGGATCAAGAGGAAGTGACTTAATCAAACGATTCTTGCATGAAATTCTGCATTTTTGTAATGGACTTTTTAGAAAACCTAAAATTAATGAAAACTTTTCATATTAATAGCCTCATTTTATTTGAGATTCAAATTACTCTCTTGGACAGCAATTGAAACATAAGTTGCATCTGCATATCTAGATATTCTGCAAAGGAAAATGTCACTTCTTACCCGTATGAAGCAACTTTCAAGCAAATTTTCCATTGAAAAATTTTTTCTGGTGCATTTCTAAAATATTTTTATGTAACTGAGATTTCATCAAACCAAAAAAGAAGCAAGTAACAGCAATGTTAAAAATAAAATCAAGGTGAAAATAGCACCTCTAGGACTTGGAAAAGCCCACTCGAAAATAAATTCAAAATCAGCCCTTACGATTCAGTTAATTAGACTTCTATCTTTTTCCCTAATCATTATTTAAAAATACATTTTTCACTTAAATGTTCGGCAAAAAATAAAAATTTAATGCAAGATTTCTTGCATTTTGTTTTTCGAAACCACAACAGTTTAATATATTCACATATAATTTTTATTTTCCATATAATTTTAGCTTCGCAGAGGCAAATGATGTGGGCAATCCCGAATATTGTATGTATCAGTGCTTGTGCGACGTAATTATATAATGTATTAAATTATTTTAATATAATTATTACATTAATTAAAAAAATGGTTTCAGAAGTGTTCTGAAATAAATAAATTTATATCGCAGTATGATTACAATTGATTTCCTCGATTATCTTGGAGGCAGTATTCAGCGATCATCGTCAGATTAATCACGTTAGTGTCATTTGTCATAGATGAAATGAATACCAAACAAAATGCTGTTATAAATATGGTGCAAAATCCTAATAATGATGTTAAATTTTAACCATACAGTTAATATATGTTTTCTTACCTCTGATGTCATTGACGCAAATATTGAGATCATCTCTGAACACTGGCAAATTTGGCAAGCATCGACACTTGCAACTGGACGAATCTGTCGGACCAGCAGTTCCGCTGCTGGTAGCTATACAAAAGTCCTGATAACATTCTGCACCTGCAATCGAGAATACAATGCCATTTCACTGTTACAATTTTTTCGAAATCGCAGAAAAGTGCTTATTTGCTAGAAAATATAGCCTTTCTAGAAATACCTTATAAATATTGCTTCGGGTGCCGTAGGAATCTTTCGGATTTTGAATATTTTACCTGTTTTCGGAAGTCATTAGGATCTGTATCTATTAAAAATTCGATATCTCTTTAATTTTAGTCCTGATTTTTAGAGCGAAAATCTGTGTTCTAAAACGTCAAAAATATTATGACAATCTGGTCGCTTCCAATTTGAGACATTATGAATTCATTAATATACTATTAATATTTTATACGTTGTAAGATGTAAAAAAGTACAAAATGAAGAATATAAAATATCAAAATCGAGAAGATAAATCTACACATAATTTACGTAAGAGTAAAAAAATTGTTAATAATTAAAAGCAAAAATTTAGGAAACCAGTTGTAGATTTTATGAAATTCTAACTTTAGATTATGTCATTTTGAAATAATATGTATTTCCAATTATTACTTCTTTATAGATTATTTATTAGGCTCATTGTCAATGATTGATTAGAGTTGATATGGGGATGGCTTGCTTGATTCGTCGATTAACGATCGAGGTTTAGTCCGACCTTCGCTTCGTGTCGGTGAGAAACCGGACTGCGGTCGACTATTTGATCGCGGCAGCTATTCGCGGTTGAATTCTCCCTGATTCTCCGACTGGGAGGAAACGCCCAGCATCTCAGATGGAACGTTGTTAAGATGTACTTTCCTACCGAATATCGCAGATGGTTTGGGGACATGGCTGTTTCGAGGAGTATCTGCATTGCAGGAGCCCACTGCTGAATGTTTTCATTACGGCCATCCCGACTGACTTACGTACCCTTGCGGTTTTATTTCGACTAGATGAATAATGTTAGGACCTGAAAGCGGTTATTGGTGACAATCTGCTCTCGACAACATGGATGAAAGCTATGTTGCAGAGCAAGGAGACCTGGAATTCACATGCCCTCTTTTGCAGTGTGTAATGCGCAATAAGGCTAATCATAGAGAATCTGTGAGAATCCGGGTGTCCGAATCATCATCAGATCAAAGACTCCGGAATCTTTATTCATAGCGGGATGTGCCGTAATAAGGCTTTCCCCCAAGAGTCACGCGCCATCGGATTAAGTCTGAGCGTATGGAAGATTCGAAGTTCCAGCACTCCGTCTTTCTTTTCCTGAACAAAATACTCTGTCTTCGACCCATGCGGTTTAGGTCCATTTGGAAATAATTCATCTGACGTAGCCTGTTTGAGGCATGGCAGCAGAGAGCTTCCATGCACGGACAAACGGGCTCCAAATTTTCGGATCTTCATTGATCACATAATATAAGCTTATGTAAGTTCTGCAAGCAGGTATTAGTTATCAAAACTAATAATAATTTGCAAGGTCTCTTTACTTAAAGAATTATAGGGATGGCTTTAGCAAGGGCAACTCTGACATTAATCCGTTTGGCCCAATCATTAAGCCGATGTGCAAAAGGCAAACATTCGGCAAAAAAAAAAAAAGATGGATTCGGGAAAAATTCTAATGAATCCCTTCTCACCCATCGCCCATTCAGAAATGTTGCTTAAACGTAATTAGCCAAACTATTAATGATTGGTGTCTTAGTAGTTCATTCCGGTGCTTAGAGCTGTTCTATGTCTAAGACAAAATTAAGCAAAAAGGCAAAGTAAAACATATAAATTGGACTCTCCCTCTTGCTGCAACCTAAGGTTACTCTTTATATGAATTTTTCGCAAGATTCACGGCATAGAGGTCAAAAGAATATTGATTTGGTTTTCAAACTGTAACCTAATTCCATGAAGATTTAGATTAGGTTTTCCTATTTCCACGGTTCTCTCCACACAAATAAAGATTCTATCGCATCGCAGATTATATTTGCATCTGAAGAAAAATATTGAAGAGTGGATTAAGAAGTCTCGATCAGTTTGTTTTCAGAAGAGGAATTATTTTTCATACAGGTATCATAAGAAAAAGACGATGTTTGCAGAAATAGGCCTGGAAATGGAAATGAATGAAGTGTTAAGATTTCCCTTGCTTGCCAGAATTGGATGTCGGAGGAAACTGACCAGATGTAATATGACTGCAACTAAAGGCCGAACCCGTTTATTTCGTTCAAACCTACCAGGATACAAATCACACCGAGAATAGAATGTTTAATAAATAACCGTGATTTCCAGTCGATGCAATCCCTTTTACGACTTTCTAATGGGACATACAATAATAAGCTTAGTTAAAATAAATTTTTTCCGTGAGAAAAATGATTAAGACGTCTTTGATTTTTAGGCAAAGATGTGATTTAAAGAAATGTCTAAAGAGAAAGGAAAATTATGCCCCAATTTCCATGTCACTTAAATTGTAATAAAATCTGTTTTTGTCGCAAATAATTCTTTTTTGGAGCATAAAGTTTTTGGCTCCAAATATTCTTAAATGTGAGGTATATCAATTCTGGAGACCACAAAACCTATCTTTTTACAACTAGATCATTTTATTTCCTAATATTTTTTTAAAATTATTGGAGGTAGTAACAAACAACCTATTACTCTGATCTGTTGATGCCTGACGCTAAAACTAATGGAAATATTTTTGTCTTTGGAAATGTTAAAATAATTTGCTGTAGAGTAAATAAATAGTCAAGAGATCGGTTCTTAAATAAGAAGCTTCTACTTTTTGTTTCCGTTTCAGTCTTCTTTTGATAGCGTTATAATAAAATACAAAATATTTTATGAAGAAATGAAACCGGAAACAAGGGCTGAATCTTACCCTGAACCGCAAAAGTGTCCCCTTGGTTGTGCCTCGTGATGGAAAAGGTGGAGAGACCGCCGTTGGCATCGGCCTCGATCCCAGCGAAGACGAGGATGAACGGCAGCCCCCGAATCCACAAATTTCTCGACGACATCCCGCTTACGGCATTTTTGACTTTTTCGATGATTACTGAAAGAAAGCCGAAAATTTTAGTATTGACAATGGGACAAAGCCTTCGATTTAGAAAGTTTATAAGAAGAGTTGAGTTAATTTGAGAAACTGGAGAAAACTCTTAAAGATTTTCAAAGCTCTTTAAAGTTCAAAGCAACTGGTCATTTCTCACCCATAGACATCCGATTTCAGTGAAAGTGAAGAAAGAGCTTCAAATGCTAATTTGTATATATTTTCTCTTTTCTGCCCCTTACATCTTATGACTGGGTTCAACTAAACCCATTCCAGTTGCTAAAATTATTGCAACTCCCGAATTTTTGTTTCATGGCAGCAAACACTACAGAGAGTATTAAATATTAAGAGAAGGATTGAGTATTGGATCTTTTCTCTTCTGCAAACTGAGGCGAAAGGCCGAAGGGTTAAGGCTTCTTGAGGTTTTTCCTCTACCCTTTTCAGAGGTGCGATAGGAACTCTAAATTGGAACGGAGCATCAATTTCAAGGAAAGCTTTAGGTAGTAAGAAGTGCTGCAGATTGCCAGAGAAGCGAATTGAGCGGTAATTTTCCCCCTGAAGGCAGAAATGAGAAATCATGCTTCTTTTCCTTCTAACAATAGCAGAAACGCTTATCTCATTGGACTGAGAAATTGATGAGTACGATTGTCTCTCCTCCAAATAGTAGCACGAGATCGAGGAATCCCTGGATAAAGTGGGAACCATAATCGATAGTGGGAAACGGAGTAGAGTGAGGAGGCAGTTTCACATTTAAAAATTCCCTCCGTAAATAGGTACGAAACCTAACCTGACCAACAGTAGGTTAAAAGTAAAAAAAAAAAATTAAATTGCCATTTATTAATGTTACTGTTAATATATGTATATATTGCTGAATTTACCATTAATGTAACTGTTCATAGATAAAGCAAAAAGCTTCGCTGATATAAAAACAAATTAATTAAATTTTTAATATTTATTTGCGACATGTTACATTATGTTCTCAAAATTAAACTTTTCTTAAATGAGAAAATTCTTTATTTTTTTGATAGCGTTGCAATCATATTTTTATAACTTTTATAAGTGACCTATAAGTTACCTTTTATAAGTGACCTTTTATAAGTTACATATTTTATAACTTTTATAATTAATTTTCGAGAGAAATTTGTCTGAAAAATACCATTGGCAATCCTTTTTTAATAGCTGATATTTTCGATTGGTTAATGTTTGCCATGAGAAAAAAATCCACCAAGAATTGCAGAATTGTACTTATTGTAGAATGTTTACAAAATTGTAAAATCAACTCAAAAAAATGTTTTAAAAAATTTCTGCAGCAAAAGTTTTTGGACTCTTACCAAATAATTATGATGTTCTCTAATTCCAACGGTAGCATTATCGCGAATACTACTTATGGTTAAATATTTTAGTTTCGTTTCTCGGTCACTCGGAGCTATCCCATTTTAATTTTGACCTAAACGAAACTTTATTCCCACCTGCGAATTTAAATCTTTATTCATATAAAGCAAGCATGAAAAAATTAAGCTTAATTTATTCGGATTCTAGGTTTTAGAAATCCGAAATTACCATCTAATTTAAGAAAGAAAATGTTATTCATTCTTTGATGTTTAAAAATCGTCCTAGAATTCGAATGTTCTAAAATTCACTGCCTTCCATAGAATTTTATATCTGCATATTAATTACTTTTAAACAAGTACATAATAAATGCCAATTAAAATGGAGAAAGTCAGTTAAAAAGTGTCATTACGCGGTAGAATAACGAGATTGAATTTAAATATGCTTGTTGACAGGTACTATGCGAGGTTCAGAAGTCGATCAGATTATTTCCCTTTAATTTAATAAAACCTCTTAGATGTGTGCTGGAAATTTTTCGTTTAATGGTTATTTATTCACATATATAAGCATAAAACATGCTTAACTTAAACACCTAACCTAACCTAACTAAAACTATACATAAGTATGTAACATAATCATTAATATGACACATTAAATCTCATATTTACATTATACCGAATAATTTGTTAATAAATTTAATAAATATCTGTTATTCCATAATATTAAATTCATTTACAGCTTATGCACGGTATTGTGGTCGGCACATAATTAAATATCGGACGTGATTGAATCGAATAAAGCACTCGGTCTCGAATTTTTGATTTCAGGACGACTCAGCTAAATGCAACGCAAAATATTTTACAGGGTGCAGGTTTTTGTTTTGTTTCGCATACAGTCACAAGTATTTTCGGAATATAAGAAGGCAAAATAGTTTTAAAATATTCTGTGATGCAAACTCCACAGAGAGACCAAGCCTGGATCTCGTCTTTCTGAAATCCCGCGCCTATGTAATTGTCGGACAACTGAGACGTTGAACTCTCGTTTTATGGAATTCGTTAAGCATATGATTACCTGGTAATCCGCAATGTTCGCCATTTTTATTTCTTTCCATTGATTATGTGGCTATTCACCGTTCACTTTGTTTTTTTCATTAATTTTTGTTCGTACATTTTCAGCAATGCACCATGTTTATATGCAACTATTGTCAACATCCAAATTTCAACAATTATAAACAATGCTAAGTTGCTCAAAATTAAATCAAATTTTTAGCCAAAATTTTTTGAGCTGTACTTTGAGTAGATATCGTTCTCAAGAAAATGAACAATCGCACATTCTGTTGTTGATTCGTAATACCAAAATGAAACCCTTGAAATTTTTATTTTTTGATTCCAAATGCTGATCGATTGAAAGAATTAACTTAAATGTTTTAAATTGATCATTCAAAGTTTTACAGGAAGAGAACTGAAAATGTTTAACGGGAAGTTAGCTGAATGAATCTCTCAATTATGTCATTACTAATAAAATTAGAAAATGTCAAAGATTTCAAGACAAGACTTCTCGGTAGAAATATATTTCTGTTGGTACAAAATTATGTGGCTTTACATTAAATAAAATTACTCTTTTTATTAAAATTCTTTCAAATTCTCCGCACGAAAAATTAATATCAGAAAATCCTGTTTAGACTACATGAAAACTGTATTACTTTAAGAAATAAAACAAACTAGTTTTTTTCTGCGACATCCACCTTTCAAGAGAGTTCACACTGTAAATTATGAAGTTTTTGCCAAACATATTAGGAAAAATATCCAACAGTACATTAAATACAATTTCATTTTGTATGTTACTAGCGATTCCGGCATTGGAATCTGTGTACAAGTTTCGTTATTCTTGCTATTTTTTTCTCAGGCAGTAATGATATCTTCGTTTTTGTTTATTTTTAAGTAAGAATTCTTAAAAAACAATTTTCTAAACCATAGCTCTATAATCAAGTGTAAAAAGCTAAATATCATCTTCAAAGTTTACGTCTCGGAGGCGCTCCGTAAAATATTTGGTCAAATTCCATGGAACAAGTCTTCCTGCCACCGTCAAATATATTGAATTAATTGTCTTTTTAAAAATATACCGAAAATATCGTTTTTAGCGAAAATTTCTTCTCATAGTCCTTAACCTAACCTGAAATGCTTTTAACTAACGATGAATATAAAGAATATAAACGATGAGTATAATTTATTCTTATACTAGTAAAAAAAATTTCTGTTTGTAAAGAGAATAATTTGGTTTTGACATGATCTGGACACTATATTGCAACAATTTCTAAAGCAATAAATTCTGTAATCATTAATACTGAACATACTTAAAATGGGACATGTTTTGCACTTCTATAAAATCAGCAGAAACTTTACATGAAATAATACAGTTATTTAGCAAAAAGTTTCCTGTTTTTAAACTCTCCCTTGGGCAACAAAAGTAATAATTTATTTGGATGACAGTCTAGATTATGATAAAAGAAGTTTAATTCTTATGTAAATATAGTTTCATTTTCAATTATTTATTTATATCAGATGGAAAATCTTATTTTATAATGACATATAAACGCATTTTTGCTGCCAAGATCAAAGGGAAGAAAAATTGCTGCTAATTTTATTTAGTGCAGAGTTTTACTGGAAAAATCTTGGAAGTGACACTTCTTCCGCTTCTTTGACTGCAAAAGCTCTTTTACAGTCATGATATGCATGTGGTATATGCGAAATGAAAAAAATTAATTTTAAATGCATTTAAGTCAAAGTATTGAGCTCAATGTTACCATGACTGTCTGGAAAAAAAAGAAACAACTTTACAGTAAATCAAGAAGTAATCTTACCATTATTATCAAGAACCCTAACATTGGTCCTTTCAAACGGAAAATCAAAATAATTATATCAAATTGATAAAATAAGAACATTTGAATATAGTATATAAAAATATTACCAAATTTTCGTAAACAGCAATGCTCAAAGTGTACAAACTTTCGCCAGATTTGTGGAAGTAAACTTTCATATAAGGAAATTCTTCGCATCTCTACGGCTTTGGCACTACTTAAGGCACTCACGAACGACAATATTTGTCTGCATAGCTTACCATTTAATAATCAGTCGGTTAGGTAATTTTTCAGAAATTTTTGATCAATAGACGGAAAACTCATCCAAGATTCGTTTCACGAGAGGTCATAGATATACAAAGCGCAGAAACGCGGAAGGAGAAAAATATTTGCAAATATCCAAAACACTTTGCTGCTTATGTGAGAAATTGTTCTGATGATTGCATGGGTGTCGCACAAAGACAACTTGAACGATTTTTATTGTTTTTGATTGGTTTAACTAAAATTAGGCATTAATGTTTTGCGAAATGCTTTCTTTCTCACAGCATTGAGCGAACGCAATCTCAGATCTCTTCCAAATTTTTTTGGAGGTAAAATTTATGAAAAAATTGTGAAGCACCCGAATTCGCGAACGCCTTTGCTCAGAAATTTTGGGCGGGTAAACAATTGCGATGATGTTTTCTGATTTTATTTGTTTGAAATTTTCTTTTAATTTTCTTCTTTGACTTGTAAAAAAATTTTTTTCTACAATAGGCATAAAAATTTTCTTCAAGAATTTTTAATTTCATTTGAAATATTTATATTGGTTTTTATGATTTAATTTTTTATCCAAATTTTTCTTTAATAGGTCATTTTTTTATTCTTGAATTCTTGAATATCTATAGAGATACCACTTTAAATCTGCTGGCCTTTCGGGTGTCAGTAAAAAATAAGTTTTTAGCATGTTTTCTGTGCATCGAGTCGCTACCTTCTTTAGTTATTTCTTCATATTTTACGATGTTGATATGATCAAACGGCCATATTTTAATCTTTTATGAAATAGTATTGGAGCTTCGAATTTCTGATTATTTGTTTCAATGGAAAGGCTCAATAGAGCACTAACTTTTTTTACCAATTCAGTGATACCGATTACTGAAAGACTTTTCAACTTGTAAACTGTCTTTTCATATTTTCCATTTAAAGGTCTAAATATTAGCAAGCTAGCAGCCTGTTGGATATATATACAGCAACTGAAAAAAGGAAAATTCTACAATAAGGTTATTAGTTTTTTACGAAAAATCATCATACTAGTTTGGAGCGTACTATATAAAATGGAAGAAATGAAATGACGGAAATTCATACTTTCAGAAGATAAATAAGAACCAAATTGTCTGAAACCTTAATTCTTAGCAATTACTGTAAAACAGTACCAAAATTGTTGCGCTTTTTTTCCATTGAAAAAATCTGTCATAAAAATATATATCTGATTAAACATACGAGGCAAATCAATTTACAATAATATATTTAAATTGTTATTTCGTAAGTCATAAACATTATAAATAATAACTAACAGATTCATATCAGTTTTTCTGTGATTAAAGTATTTCTGTCTTAAATCAAAATTAAGTTGGGTTGGTTACAAGTATTTGCAATCGTATTATAAAAATTAAACATTCAGTTATTTCTATTCGAAACTTAGAATGCCTTATATATTATTAGCGTAACCATTCCTCATATTTTCAATCAGCACTTTTTTCATCGGAACAAAACTATTTTTTTTTTTTGATGACAGCAACATGAAAATATTTACAGCCAAACGAAACAAGGTCGAACGCAAGAAACGAGGATAATGCTCTAAAATAAGCATTTCTTTAGCTATACCTTTTGGAAAAAGAAGGCATAAAATGTTAGTAATTTAAATTATCAGAAAAACAACAGTCAGTGTACGGCATTACAACAAATAACATTAGAAGAAATTTTAAAACGAAAATTTTTATTAGCAATTTTTTGAAAACGAAAGTTTCTTTTCCGATCATTTAACACATGCTCTACCAAAATGATGGAATCTGTTGACCGAAAATATGGCAAAGATATGATAAATTAGCGGATGCTAATTGCTAATGAATCAGTTAAACTGCTTTTTTGACTTCTCTCAACGCAAGTAGTGCAGTCTTGTCCAGTTCTGTTAGAGGTAGTAAATTCGATTCTCACTGAGCACAAGTGTTATATTCCGTCAGCTGGACAAAAAGGAGAACTTCTGAAAACGAGGTTTTCTTGATAGGAAAATCTAGCACTTGTCCGTTTGATTTTATTAAACCCGATTTGCAAAACCGTTTCATTTGGATTTTAAATGACCGAATTTTTTCAGAATTTATATTATTTCAGCTCTTGAACATTCATTTTTCCATTTGATTGACGTTTCTTTGGTATTTTATCTTCTGATCAAAAGCACATTCTTCGGGAACATAAATATAACTAATATTGCACGAAACTTACGAATCAAAAAGTACTGTTTGGGACAGAATGTGGAGCGAAGAATTTCCATTTAACAGTCTCAACTTGCGTCGTGTATTTTTCGCTCGTTACTTCAACTGTAAATGTAGGCTCCAACACCTTTTACGGAGCAAAATTAACAATCACATTTGCCATGAAATATTTCTACGTAAATTACTTTTACTTCATACATTTTATTCCTAACGATGAAACTGATATCAACTGACCTATAATATTGATTTCAGATTTAAAAATTGAAATTCAGATCCGAACTTGATCAGATTTGAAAAAATTGAATTAGAGATCATGGTTGTTTGGCATAATAGATCGGTTACAAAGAACTGTATTTTGTTACAGATCAGGCAACAATCGCAAAATCTTTTTCCGATGACTGAACCCCAATATTAAAACTTATAATATCAATAGTTTTTTGTTTGCAGTAACATAATCGATTCCAAATAAAAATTATCAGTGAATAAACTGGTCTCTTAACATAAATTAAACGTATCATGCGTGCAGATTTCGCAAGAAAAATGCAAAAATCAAACGTGTCAATTTTTTTCTACTTTTGTAATAGACATATCTCCACACAAAAAGAAGCTCCATTTCATTGAGGAAATTTGTAATTACAATGCATAAATTGATAGTAAAAGAAAAAATCAGCGAAAAAAATGCCTTTCGAAGAAACTGGAGAAACAAAAATAACATTTTTGTTTGCTCCAAGAGTTTCATTTTAAAAAACGAGGTTTGTTTAGGAGGTATTGTAACGAAATCCCAGAAATACGATGGAATTAAAGAATAAATGATATTAGACCGTATCATGTTTAGGAAAAAATAAAAGTTATTGAAAAAGTTAGGCAGAATAAACGTTTGATCCCATAAATTTTCGGATCAGACGCTACGGCCGAGAAAGGTAAGACTTAAAAAACTCAACATGAAGTTTTAAATTTTGAATTAGGAAGCATTCGGACGCTTTATTAAATGCCAGATCATCTTCTTGAGCATAATTTAGACTGTAATAACCGAAATAATTTTAGGCGTAAGTGCTCGATATTTATCATTTCGGAGACTGAAATACTTAGAAGCAAGCACTGAGTTAATGTGCTTTCGTTCATATTCGAAGTCTCAACAGTGTCGTGATTCATAACGAATTTTTTGTTCTCGAAAAGAAAGGAATAAGAACCTAAACCTAAAAGCTGAAGTTGTCGATCCAATTGAAATCTTTCGTCAGGCTGCACATCTTTGCGTCCACTCGGATCACCTTAATTCCCTTGTTCAATTTGCGTTGCCGCCTAGTTAAACGGCATCTGAATAAAAGTCTGTAAAATTATTCTTAAAACACTTTGAGAATGTTTAAGCTTCGTGGCCTAAGGCCGGAGAAAACCTGCGGCGCGATAAGTCAAGAGGGACGTTTGGGAAAATCAAGGGACACTTTTTAGAAAGATGTCAGCGAATTTTGTCTCCAGAGGGCAATCTTTCTTCGCTCCGAACATAACAACTGCTTTTACCTTTCTGCCATTGCAACAGATCTGCTAATTATTGAAAGAATTATAGTTTCTTTTTAAGAGTTTTACGACTCCACAAATAAATATTAAAAAATAAAAATTTATAATCATTTCTTAAATAAATATTATTATTTCTTTATCACGTGGAAGTTCCGATTCTTGTTTAACTTCGCTATTCAACGAAATTTCGTCCAATATTATAATGAGCAGAGAATCAGTTTACGAGGATTTTATCTCTATCGTGTTTCAAAGGTAAATTATAATTTTAAGCGAAACCCTTGGTTAGATTTTATTTTTTAACTGGTTGTTATTTTCTTTGGCATGAGATAATAATTTTTTGTTGCTAACTAGTAACTGCCGTTCAGATACTGCGAGTGACGATTTATATGACGCCATGGCTTACGGAAAAGTTTCTGTATTTTCGAAAAATGTGAATGTGTGAATGTGATAATTCCATCACGTGTTCGAGCAAAATGGCAGGTTCGAATTTCGAGAAGTGTGAAAGAGAGAGATTTTTCTTTCTTTTCCTTGCTTCAACAAGCAAAAAGTTAACTATTTCGCGCAATCAGTGTATTAGTTATCGCGAGCGCGGACGCACTTTCGAAGGCAAATATTCTAAAACCAGAAACGCTTTTAATCCCAATTTTTTACTGTAAATTCGTATTAACTATCGATGTTGATGGATAAGTAATGACTCTAGAGGTCTAAATAATTCCAAACTCGATCGATGTTTTGCTTCATTCGATGATGTCCCACGCTCTTTTAGACGCAAACTTGGCTTTACCTTAAAACTTTTCATATATCATCGCGGTGCAAATCTTTCCGCCGATAATCTCATTAACGACCCGAGTCATCGATGACGAAAGACAAATGTCCGCATTTTTTTAGCCCTGTCTAATATTAGCCCGTTGATAATGTAAGTGTCAGTGATGGCCTCGCAGAGCTTCCCCCGAAAAATCGGAAAGTTCGACAGAATCCGTATTGAACAGGGTAAAGGCGATTCCCTTTGTTCCCACTGATGGGTGGAAATTGCATTCGCTTTTTATTTATAAAAAGACCAAAATATTATGGATTTTTCATACAGGTTTTATAGTACGAAGAGGTTTCCCCAAATAAGTTAAGCAAAATCTTTTTGAAGGAGCCCTGAGGAACGTGAGGAGAAAAAGGAAGAAAGCTCTTTGAGTCAAGAAGAAAAAGCGGACTGTCAATCATGTGAAAGACGTAAATCGGAGAATCAAAAGTCAACCGGAGTAAACTGAGGTCACAGAAATCTCGCTGAGATGCCAGCTACCAGAGAGACTCAAGTGAGACCAAGGCGAATGTCTTAATCTTGTAACAGTGGAACTGTCTTACGATTTCAGTGCTCGGTAAAAAGGAAGAGGGACGAAGACGGTTTTCTGAACGGAAAATGCTTCACTCTAATATTTTCAATTTACTTTCACGTGGAACCACTAAAATCAATCAATTCCATGACTTTCGATGCATGGCAAAAGAAAAAGAAAATCGGATGCATGGTTTGCGAACTCTTACCGAATTTCCTGCACTCGCCGTGAAGAACACGGGTGATAAATCCACTATCTTCATTCTGCTCCGTTTACAGAACGGTTTCGTAGAATGAGGCGTGCAGGAGTGACATGTTCACCTCTTTATGCATCTCCGACCGATGTGGAACTTCCAAAAATGATTACAGAACAAGAGTTATAACTGCTTACCAATAAACCTCTTTCTGTCAAAAAATTCCTTTTCTAAAAGAGACTCGGAAAGTGATCGTGAGTCGCGCAGGGCACCACCCACCGCTGCTCGAAAGAAATTTAGTCTTCGGCTTCGTCGATGTTATTGACACATTCGCCACAACCGTGAAATGCAAATGATGATATGTCATGCTTCGCAGGAAAGCGTCCGTTCACTTTGCGCATCAAAAAAATACAAATCTAAGCTCATTAATCCTTTGCCGAGAAAATAACCACAATTAGGATGGATGACGATGAATTGGGAGAACCAATGATGAAGTGTCTGGAATAGGGAAATCTAAGATTTGAAACAACAGTTCTTGCAATTGTCAATTTCTCCATTTGAACGGCAAATTTTTCTCGTTTTGCTAAATTTCACTCGTGCGTCTTAACAAATAAGTGTTGTAAAATAATTAATCGGAACCTGACCGATAAGGTAAAAACTGCGATGCCAGTCTCCGATTTCCGTGAGAGAGATCCAGCACTCCATGGTATATGGGAAATAACAAATTGTGTTAAACTATAAATTACAACAATTTTATATGATTTACAATAATTAATTTGTAAAGAGAAAAAATTTTTTTAAAAAATGTTTAAATAACCATAATTCAAGTATAAACTAGCGGATTCATCGTCAACATAACCGAAGACCCCGGATTAGCGCAAGTCCAAAGCGACTCCTTTCTTGGGCTTCTATGAATAGTTGAATAAAAGTCAATAACTTCGCCACAGCCCGCTTTATAAGAAAACAATTCCATTTTGATAGCATAAATAAAATAGGAGACGTCAATTCACTCAATACTGACATAATTATGCATAATAAATACAAACTGCTAAAATGAAGCAAAAAGTACAATATAATAGAGGTTGGTACTTTGCAGCTGAAAAGGGATCATTCCAATTGGAAATTTTCTATTTTTCAGTAGCTGATAAAACTTTTGAAAATACTGAAAGATGATATTAAAAGTTAATAAAGTATTTTTCCTTTTCTTTCGAGTAATTGTATAATAATAATAATGTAAAAGATGTAAAATTTGCTTCATATTCATCAACACATTCCGTGAAAAAGTTATTAATTAAAAGTCTTATTTGGCTTTGAGCTATCAGACCTCTCCGTTAATCATGAAGTGATGCATGTGCAAATTATGCCAGATATATACATATATATATATCATTCACTTTATTACCGTATCGTTCATCATTTAAAGCTTTCTGCTAAATTAAAAATTAAAAATCCGAGGCTAATACTGGTTAAAAGTTTAGAGAATCCGTAGGTGTTGTGGCCGTTTCAAATACGGATTAGAAATTTGTCTCTTGGAAATTTCCTGAATAGCATGTTATAATGTATGACAAAATATCAAACTTGTGATAGATTTGCGAGAGTCGAATTTGGATGGAGCGGAATTGACAAATACAAATTGCACTCCTTGAGGCGGTATTAGGATTATTCTAGAGAAAATTACTTTCGTTTGCTGGTAATGTTCATCTTGTCCCATTAAAGAATTGAAAGTCCGAGCACAATCAATTCGTTTTGTTTCTTTTCAAAATATATACGCCTAAAGCAAATACAATATTCGTAATGAACCGCAACGAAAAGACAAAATGAAAGATAAATCAAATCAATATAATACGAATCTCAAGGAAAAATATAAACCTTGTGAATGTTGCCTTGCAGCATCACAAATATCTCATTATTAGTTTTCTCCTGAAAGAAAAAGGATACACGATAGATGGACCACGGCTCCGTTACCGCCGTCCCTGATATCAGGCCCGTGAGAAATCTGCGAGATTCATAATTGATGTATAAAGTAACTGACGAGAAGAAATCGGATTTCAAGTTTTTCCTGCGATTCTTTAAGTGACTTCATTTACTTCTTGTAGAGATCGATTTGTTAGTGGTTTTCAATCTCGCTTTAACCATGAGAAAAATTTTGCGTTCTCATGTTTGGAAGCATTGGACGTAAAACATCCAGAGAGATGGAAATAAAATTTTCGCTTTATGAAAAGGACCAGAAGAAGTGGTGTTGTGATTTCCTATTAAATACTCCGTTTTTCTAACCGAGATCAAGGGCTCTTCAAATCGAATGCTTTTAAAAGCGTCTTTGTCAAATTCATACAACTTCACATGTTGCTTCAGAAACTCCCGTCAAACAAGTTCTCAACACTTGTTGGTCATTAATCTCTTGATTCTAGTACTTATTTGGCCTCTATTCATGCTTTATTTATTGTCATTCTCTCCAGTTTAGCCTCATTCTAATTAGCATGTTGATTCACTTAACAGGATAACTTGAGATCATTATTCACTAACGATTTGCTCGAATCACTTGATCAAATCCTGATGAATACCATCTAAAAATCATCTATCTAGTCATTCTCATCTAAAATTCCCGTTTTAAAATATGGTTGCTAGGTCAAACTGCAACAAAAATAAAATTATTTCTGAAAACTTGATTAAGAGGCCTCTAACGGTCCGACTAGGTCCGCACGAAAAGATTATTGTTTTATATTCTTTTCCTAAAATATTTCTTATTTTTGTTCCTTTGTACCAAAAAGTCTAAAATCCAGTCTACCAATCCAATTCCAACTACAAAGCATATTAAATAAAGCGATGAAATAATCTTTTCTAATCGAATAATTCCATATCCTTCTATTTTTAACAGGATTCCATCTAGAATCATTCTCCCAACTAAGCGGAGCTTGATACATGACAATAATATTATAAAACTTTAAATTCTTCTTCAATCAAAAATTAAAAAGGAAAACTAGATCCTCAAGTAACATTCTCAATTATTTATAAATTCTGATTTAATGTAATGCATTGAATACATTTTGCTTTCAAGCCAAACAATCCGAAGGAGAAGTTGCAGCAAATAAAGAATTACCATGTCCTTTTCACCTTGCTGTGTAAAGTGACGAAGTAACAGTGGCGAAAGAAAATAGAGGAAATTTCCTGCATGTTAAGAATGGAGAGAACTAATTCTGTCGGAAATTTAGCAGTTAGATTTTCAAAGCATGCATTGCAAGTCACTAAAAAATTCTTATGTCAATAGGCAATTTTCGAAATTTACATTAAGAAATGATTTTTTCTTTTCAGAACAACAGTTTTGCGTTTAACTCGATTAAAAGTCAATTTTCTTCTACTTTCTGCAAAATATTGCACAGTGCTAAAATGAAAAATAAAACTTCAATACAATTGTATAAGATGCGTTAAAATAGACCTTTTTGCGATTTACTGGAAATAGAGTAAGGATCGGAAAATGATAACAAGTACTGAATTGTATAGATCTATACCTATTATATGAATACGGTGACACATCAGCGGCGAAGAAAAGCGGTAAAACAACGATATGATGCGAACGAGCTATCACAAATCCCGAATGATAATGATTTTTTAGTTACAGACTATGCCTAACAAATTAAGAGTCATATACGTTTTTGTATTTATCTAAGCACACACACACATGAACTTTGTAGTAAAAAACTGATTAAATGTCAAAAATGAACGTAAATATTCGAAAAAAGGTTTAATATATTCTTTTTTTAATATTCGGTATTATAAAATGCAAAGTTCGCAGATTTTTAACAGAGTGTTGAATGCGACGAAGTATATTTTCGAGAGATTCGCCCGAACCTTTTCTTGATGGAATAAGTCACGGTATCATAGGATTGCAGAGAGAGTGGGATTTTACTGAAGTTTACTTATAAAATGAATCGCTCATTCCGTGGAGTTAGAAGAAGATCGTCTTCAAATATTATTGAGATTGGTTCGACAATATCAAAATTACGCACAAATATTTAACTTTTATTTAAATAATTATATTGTATTAACATAATCGTGGAAAATTCGTAATCGGTATAACTATCTTTTTAACATTTAAAGATTTATTCTTAGTGTTCACTTTCTTTCTTTTTAATATCGGCAAACTTAAATCCTAACAAGACATGAGCTAGTACTTCACACAATGTTACATAACGTATAAAATAATAAATAACATAAAATACATAACATTTGTATAATAAATATAAATGTATAACAAATAAAAGTATAATATGCATAAAATATCAAAATATAAAAATTCTCTTTTCACAATCTGTTGGGAATTATTTTTTTGTTGCATAAGTAATATGTAAGTTTAGAAAAAGTCTATAGTTCCTTACATGAAAATTGTTTTAATTTAAAACCGTGAAACGTTTTTTCAAGAACAAACAAATGAATACGTATATTAGATTCTTAAAATATGTTTCTACAGCAGAATTTACACTGTCATAACCATCGGGAAGTCATGTGAAGCTTTTATTTACTTAAAAGAAAGATAGATTCAAAAACCAAAAAATAGATCCGGAGGTCATTTTAGACTGCAAAACGGCAGTTTGCCTATTTTGTGGAGCATGGATACCACTATTTGAATCTTACAGATATAAGATTGTCAAAAAGAATAGAGCAAAGATCTGACCTACTGATGACGAGGAAATATTATTAATTATTTTCACTGAGTAAAAAATCGCTTTCATATTGAGATTCTTCTCTATAAGGCAATGAAAACTGAAATGAAATTAAGAAAGCTTCTCGAAAGTCATACTTCTCATTCGAAAAATTTTTAGCTTTAAGAAGAATTAAATTCAATTCTATCGAACCAAATTAAGGGGCTGGCACGTGAATGTAATTGTCAACTTTGCCTGAAACTTAACTCCTTCTAAATAAAAAAAAATCGGTTATAATGTCATTTCAAGTTTCTGAGCTTCACAGTTCGTGCCTGAAAATGCAATCTCAGAAGATCAACATGCAAACGAACATAATGGAGGAAAAGAGCAGAGGCTTACATATAAGATTATTTAGTCTTAACACTTTTCATTGGGTCGAAATTTAATTCTTCATTTGCTTCATCGACGACATTTCAAAAAAATTCGTTTGTCGGTCAGCAGAAAAAATAGAAGAGGTTATTAAGGAAAAGGCCCCCCAAGCCACATCACCTAGTCATTAATGGGGCTTAACTAGTCAATATCCGATTTCTAAAAATATTAAAATCATACAATCCTGATATTGTTTTTTTTCTGCCATCCTTTGTGGGCACCAGGCACCTATTGGTGGCATATTCAGTTTGCATGTGAGAGGATGCAGATCATGCAAACGAGCGACTAAAGAGTGTATCTAAATTGAATGACTTCATCTTGAATAGCACGTGATATAGTAGTGGAAGTTTGGGATGACGGTTTCGGTATTTTCTATGAATAAGATCATAGCTGATCTGTCCATAGAAAATGAAATAGTTAAGTAAATCTTAAAAATATCTGGTACCATTGCACCGTCCGCGCGAATTTGAGACTGTTAAAAAGCATTTTAGTGGGAGACGTATTTTCTCCGTCTCATGTCAGTGGGACTTCATAAAGCATTTGCTCTTTAATAGAAAAAAATTTAAGTCTTTAAGAAGCAGCATTGCCTTACGTTATCATTATGTCATTTTATATCTATTTTGAATCTGAACAATGCACTAAAGAAGACGGAGTTCCATCAATGATCAACTTAAAGTTTCTGGTATCATTAGTAAGTGTCAAAACAAACTGTAACTTCACAAATTTTAATTTTTTCTTTATTTTTAAAATTTTTTCCACTTTACATTCATTTTTTTTATCATTTCACTGATCTTTTTATACCACTATCTCCTCTACAAACTTAACATTCTTATTCATATTTCAATTTGAGTCATCGATCCACTATAGCAGATGACGGCAGATACGAAGTTGGCCAAACGGTAATCATGCCATGATGAAGTTCCAAATGTGGCAGAATTCACTTTTCCAATTTTAGATTTTCCAAACCCAGGCAAACTATGCCTTCCACTTCTAAAAAAAAGCATTGTCTGAAGTACTGGTTTAAGAAGAAAATAAAATGCATGAAAAACTGATTTTTCCAAAAGTATCTTAATAAAATTTTTTGATTCAATGAGGCTCGAGTCTAACGAAATAATTACAAATTTTCCTTGAGATAATGGTTTATTTGTTGTGGATGAATTTCCTTTATGTTTCCGTTCATTGCAAAGGAGTAATATTATTAACGTAGGTTAGTAGATCGCGTGTGAATTCAAGAGGTTTGACTATGGAGTTTAATTTGAAGAACAAAGAGGAGTAGAATGTGTGAAAAATAAAAAACTGCATTAAAATCACAGACAACCATAAAAAAAATATATATGAAAATATTTAGTGACAAAATTACTAGATATTTCAAATTGTAAAATTTTTCATTATTTCGATTGCAATAATAAAATTATAATTTTTATGAAATAAATAATAAAATTCTCCTTATTATTCCTGTGATATAAATTCAGAATGCGTAATTGTTCCTAATATAAGGCGCGTTTTCCGCATGAAACTTCTCTTGGTGCTATTAAATTGGGAATTGAAGGATATATTTTGAATATTGGAAACAGTTATCGATACCATAAGTTTATCGTTTTCTGCTGCAAGTATCGAATAATGGATTTAAAAGTAACTGTTTGCATCGGTTCGCTCTAAACATTAGCTGAGCATGAAATAGATCACGAATAAAAATCCAAGCTTTGACATCTCTCTTAAAGACGTATAAAATAAAATGTAAAAAATAAACACTGTTCATTTCTTCTCATCCTCAGTAACGTTTGTTTATATTTCACAGACAATTTTCTATTTTTTTTTTTAATATAAAAATAATTTCATTAATCTCTGAAGACATTAATGGAATTATTTTCAAGCTAACAAAGTGAAAAATTTGAGTTAATGAATTGAATTCAATGACGATACACCTGGAACGAGAACATAAAATATCTCCTTGTTCAAAGCAGGAAACCGCAAAAGACACAATCTGGTTGTGGTTCTTTTTTAGAAATGAGCAACCTTCAACATACTCTTATACTGATCATTCTGTTCTTGGTGCTGCTTATTTTACAGAGACTCACAGTAAAATATTTCAATAAAGACAAACTTTATGATTACACATATCCTCGTGTATATATGATGTAGCTGAAACTTCTTTTATATGTAATATAAGATATGATGTAGCTGGTTCTTGTTTTTCATAGAAAGAGAGCATACATGTACTCTCTTTCTATGTTTCTCTCTTATCTCTAAATAAAGAGATAGCCTACTTATATGTCAATCTAAAAAATAAAAAAAATTAAGAACAAAATTAGGATATGAGTTATGAAAAAATTCCAGAATGATTTAATTAAGATAGATAAAATCACCAAGAATTAAAATTAACTAGTGGAGCATAAAAAACCATTAAGGAATAGAAAACGTGTCAACAGATGAAGAGAATTTTTAACTTAAAAAGTTTTATATGCAAAATAGCATGAAGGACAATTAATAATTTAATATAAAAAAATAAATTATTGAAATGTTATTTATAATGATATGTATTGGTTGGATTTTTCAGCACTATGAATGATTTCCAAAAAGGAAATCAAAAAAAAGTACAAACCAAACATAGAAAAGAAAAGTAAAATTTATAATAACCGAAAATTCTTCAGTTTCAGTAATAAATCGATATTGACGACGAGGAGTTCATGAGTGGAAGAAATGGTGGAACTTTAAAATTGAATGCAGTAAGAAGTCAAAATTGGTAATTTCTAGTTGTAAGTTAATTAAATATAGTAATGTGAATTTAATTTGTTGAATAAACGTGAACAAGATAATATTTTTGCTTCAGAATATTAAAACCAGGTCGCAGGTATTGTCGAAGTAACTGGAGTTAACGATTAATACTGAACTCATATGAACTTAAAAAGGGATATTCGCCTGGAGTCGATGTGCTTAAGGAGCCTGAAGACATCTTGAGTAAATACTGAAAAACGTTTTGAGATGGCTGAAAAGAATGTAAAAATACAAAAAATTTCATAAAATAAAAATACAAATAATTCCGGCGGAAAATATAAAGGTAAGTTCGTAAATCTTTTCCTAAGTGATGATGGCTACAATACAATTATTTGATTAATTATATATGATTTATATATTAATTTTTAAAATAAAACATCAGAATGATTTCCAAATTTTAAATGTTCTCCATGTTACATCTTACGGATTTATTAACTTTACTTTAAAGTTGTCTGCTAACATCGATCTTCGAAAGCATCGGGGAAAAGCTTACACTTCCCCCTCAGAAGAAAATGTTGACGCCTTTATATGGAGAAACTGAAAATCGAGTGTGGATTATCGGCAGTTTTTCTTCTTTCAGCCAGCGGAACCGCAGATTTTCCAGCAGTTGGTTTTTAGATAGTTTCGAATATGCATTGGGTTATATAACTAGTACATTTGCAACTACCTTAAATTGATCCGAGAATTATACTGCAAAATAACAAAAGTATTATTATTTTCCATAACCTCTGAATTTAGAATCAACATCGAAAACCGTGGCGCTGCTAAATGACCAATTAAAAATTGATCTATGAATTCCGTGGAGCTTCACAGAATCTTTCTGCTGTCAAAAAGATCATTTTAAACTGTCCGAGACTGAGAAAACATAAAAATAAAAATTTCGTTGTGCTTTTAGAGAGTACATATTATGGCAAAAGCTATAATCTGATAAATTTTTAATGCGGATAACGCCGGAATGAAACCGATATTTGCATTTTACGGTGCTTATTTCATGAACCGAACCGAGTTGCTTTGTGTTGCAGGATCACGATGCTTGTTAAGTGGTACACGCAAAATTTATTCTGAAACTTGAATTTTTTCGAAGGAAAACGTGATGCGATGCCGCTTTTTTGTTAATTCTACAACGAAACTTGTTTCACAACATCGAAATGAAATAAAACAATAAAGTCAACGCTGAACTTTCACTGTCATTTATCATATTAAAAATTTAAGAAATTTGTGAATTGAGAATCACTTTTCAGCCCTTAACAAAATTACTTTGGGCCTTTCCGGTTTCCTTATTTGTCCAAATTTCACGTTCCTCTCTCACTTGATGAACCGTCATATTTCTCACTGCTTTATCAACTTGTTTTGCCCGTGAAGCATCCCTCATGGTCCATGTTTAATGCTGAATTTTCCATATTAGCTAATTTTCCAATTAGCCATAATTCCCGTCGCCATTATTTCAAGTTATTTTAATTTTCAATATCTTAACTTTTCCTTACATCTAACCATCTATTTCTCTCTCTGTTCGCAGATTCATTTGTTGTTAAATGTCGCTGTTGATATCAGGGACTGCGAAAGCTGGCCTAATGAACAACATGAGGAAGGTGTGCAATGTGCTAACTTTTTTAATAATGTCAGTAATTCAATGCTGTTTTTGCTTCTCAAGTAAAATAAGCGACTGTAACATATGTAGAATTTAAAAAATGATCAAAATCTCGGACAATCGTGAGATTCTGGTTTTTTAAATCAAAAAAAACTGCGGGATTTTCTGTGCCCAGTTCCGCGAGTCAATATTTTTCCGATGTTACATGGAGTTTTAGCGAAAAATAAGCCCAACACTCTCTTTTCTACTTACTTAAGAACCAATGAATGTCTCTCTCTCTCTGCCTCTGCGCATGGCTCGCGTAAACGCACTGAATTCAAAAATGAGAACGAATAAAATTAAAGTCCTTCTGTTGAAATTCATTCAGACATAGCAGAATTAAAAAATTGTTTTAAAATAATCAATTGAAACGGTCACCTCATTATGGTTTCATAAAACTATCTGGATCATCAATCTCCTGAAACTTTCTCTATAATGTGACGTGTATATAACTTGAAAACTGGTACAGAATATTCAACATTAAAATTGACATTTTTTATTGTGGCGATATCAAAATTTTCTATGCGAAGAAACCGTCTTTGTGGTTTTTCGGTCTTGACTTTGTTCAACATTTCGCATTAAAAATCCAAATATTTAATTTTTGATACGATCAATTTTATCATCCAGATTTTGAAATCTTTTATTAAATAAAATATCTTTTTTAAGATAATTGTTTCTGATTGCCGAAGAGTTATGACATTTAGGTTAAAACTGAAATTTCTTTTATTTCCTTACTTTATTTTTAATTCTTATTGTTTGTTATGACTTTCCTCTCGTTCGTTAATGATCTGCTGTTTCATTTTTAATGTGAACATACTGCACAAGAATGGTTAAAAAACTTTTAACCTGCGTATTAAATTGTGACAAAATATTGAAGGAAAAATTTTAAAACATTTCCATTTCCATCCGATCTTTCTTTTCAAATAGTTAAAACGCAAAAATAGTAATGGTCCATTGCTAATTAAAAAGATAATGTGGATAATTTCGATATTTCAGTTTATGAAAAGATAGTTTTTCATTACTGATGTATATAAACTTCATTTCGATAGCGAAGCGGAAACAAGATCTTTAATTTCCAGTTAGTGTTTCAAGTACAATACAATTCGTGCAAATTTCTTTTAAGTAAAAGCTAAATTTCGAGATAATGGGGGGTTAACATTGCTTTATTATCATTATACGATCACAACATTAAAAATTAAGTTTTACATGCACACGCAACGTTTGGTTTCGCATACACCTAGATTCTTTGCCTTTGACTGAATTTAATAATTACAAAATGAATAAAAATTTAATTTTTTAAATTAAATTTTAAAATCGCTGTATATAATTTCAAATAAGCCGTGCAATGCTTCTAACGTCGAGAAAATTTAGAACTACGGTTCATTAATAGGACAGCTTTTTTAAGATTTAAGCATTAATTGAAGCCCTAATCGTTCTTCATTCATCAAAGATTTCCTCCCTAATTCACTTGTTTATTTTTAGACAAGAAATTTCGATCCGATATTTGTCACAAAACAAATAAATAAAACGGCTTTTAAATCGAAGATCATATTTTCATCATCATTCAGAAAAATGATTAATTTAAACGAAAACTGAAAGGACAATCGTGCAAAATCCATCTTAATTTAGACACTAATATTCGATTTTTCTGGCACACCGTCGTCCCTGCATCGAAATTAATCAATTTGTGTTGCCGCTCTCGTTTCAACAAGAAGTCAAACCAAAAGGTTTGGTAAAAAGCAAAATGTTGCTCGATACTGTGAAAATTCTTATTAATGGCCCACATAAAGGCGAACATAGACATAACTCTGTTTTCGTCCACAAGAATGACATGTTTGTACAGTTTTCGTGATGCAAATTAAATTGAATTTTTTCGTAAGCTCGAACACTAAAATTCATTACAGGGATTCCAAGTTATTTAAGGGAGATCATTGCAGGGTAACTCCAAGTTGCTGAAACGCAGAATAAAACTGTTATTATCAAACCAAGGTGCGCAATTTCGGCTTGTCTGAGTGATTTGCGAAGGATGCCATTAGGGGTCATTCTTTTAAGGGGCATCTTCTCGAATTTTTTATACATCGGTTCAAATTATAGTTCTGGAAAGGAAAAGGAATTTTTCGAATGAAAACAAACGCCTACAGGCAGATGCGGACCTTTGGCCCGCGATGAGCACGTGACCGTTACTTCGCCTGCTTAACTTTCCGAGGTTGATGTGTAATTCAGGTTAGGTCATCTAATCTGCAATCATAAGCAAAATAACTTTGCTCGAACTCGTTTGCCCCGTTTTCTATAATAATTAAACTAAATTTATCTCTTTTGCGTATCATCAATTGTTACCTTCGATAATGAGTAACCCTTCCGTAAGTACAGCTCAATTTACAATTGCTGATTCTACTTGCAACACATTATCTTCAGTATTTGAAATGTTAAAGCACTGTTGAAACATGAAAATGAATTAATTTTAAACTGACGCTGTTATGTAAATGATCTAAATATCAAGTTAAATTGATACAATAATCTGAAGCAAGAGCTATCTATTATAAACTTTTTTTTTGAATACGGTGTACAAGCGGCATCATTACCATTAATAACGATTACCGTATCAATCCTTTTTCTAGTAACCACACTCGCAACAAGTGCTTTATGAATAGTTTTTTCATGATTTTCGATTTGTGAATTGCTAAATTCCAATATTTCTATTAGAACCATTCCTTTACAGTAGACTGAGACACTGTATGTTAATTTGAGTATGCAGTTAGGTTGAACAGAAAAGTCGCAAAAAAGTCTAGAGTGTAATCGTTTTCTGCAGAATTTGTACCCTTCTCCTCTTTGTAACTATTGTTAACAGCAGTTCTCTCAAATTTTCCATGGGATCGATCTCTGAACACAGCAGTAGAAATCTGCCGCATTGCGTGTCAGCTTTCGCTTTTAATTTTCCTTCGTAAATAATCGATTCTTATTTACGTATAATTTTTCAATTGACGCTCTCCTCCGATTTTGTATCCCCTGAAACGGTAGAAAATTATCTATTTCCGATGGCAAATAATGTGCTCTAGTCCAACCTATTACCCAATTAAAGTACGATTTATTATGCTATCTTTGCTCGGTAAAAATTCTGCGGCTCTTTAATTTCCCGTGAGCAGATCAGACTTTTAATTCTTTTCAAGAAGACGTGCTTTTCCCTTCCAGGCAAGCTTAAAAAAAGTTTGTGCGTGTCGCTGATTTACGTTTGTTGCAAGTATTCTGTTTGTGACTACAATTTACGATTTTTCCAACGCCTCATACATTGTCCAGATAGAGGAGGCACAGACTCAAAATTCTTAAATAACTTGTGGTTGGCCAAAACGTAGTGGCACAATATTGATATGTTCTTTTATTCTTATTGTAAATGAGTATTCATTTGCCGGAATTCGTCGATGCGCAACAAGTTTTCGAGCATTAATCGTGGAAGAAAAGCAAAAAATTAAGGTTATCATTAATTTAATTTGAAAAAATTTAGAACATAATAGAACTAATCTAAAAGGTCGAAAGCTTGTAATTTTTTTTGTGTTGTTTGGTATGATTAAGCGAGACCTAACACTGTTCACATCCGATTATTTTACGCGTGATTATGGCATGTTTTCGCTAGATTAGTATTTATTCGTACCAGAAACAAAATTATTACAATATCGCCCGTCATGAATTTATTACGATATCGCTGAAATATAAAATGTTGTCGCGAATCGGGCACGAACGATCTAGAATCGAATTTCCAACGTAAGAGAACAGTTATTTATCCTGACAGAAAGATTATTTTCTTTTGTAACCGGTACTGAAGTGGAACATCCCTTTTTATACTCATTTGATAAATCATATGCGAAAATTGCTAGAAAAATATGTTTTATTTTTTAATTCCTGCGAAGTGTCAAGTGCTTAACAGCTCTATTTGGTCTGCAGATTCGGACATTTCGGCGAGAAGTCAAAGGTTATTATGTCAACGGAAATTAATTACAGTGCTAACGACCTTAGCTGATGCTTCATGCATGCGAGAGATCCGGGGGCGAAGAAACTAATCCGCGGCTTCGTATTTTAAAGACCTAAAGGGCAAGGAAGGTCGGCAATGACCGCAGCAAAGATATTCTCCGAGTACAGGTATTCCGAGATTCCGATATTTAAATATAATTCACAACATTCCGTTAGAATATTATTTTCCGTAATCCGTTAAAATAATTAGACGCGGCTACGAAGCCGCTAAGAAAAGTTGACAGAGGCCTCGAATCGAGGCATGCAATCGGGACAATATATTACAGGTACAAGTACCGAAAAACTTTTATAAAAAAATTAAATATTCATTTTTCAAATGCAAAACTTGCCTTCCGTTCACAGATCACTGAATCAACCTCACGCTTTTCAGAATTTCGTTCGAAATATTTTATGCGAACTTATATTCAATGAAAATATCTGAAACATTTATATTTAAGTATTTTATCAAAGACATATATAATATATTGCCAAACAGGTTAAAAAATTTCCGTTCTTTACACACAAATCTCATTTACATTCGTTTTGCTCTTTTACTCTGCAATTGTAAGCCTGATGCTAAAGCGAGTTCGTCGTGTCTCAGAATTCAAAGCTGTCGCCAGTGTTTCTACATAGTATTATCGTCAAATAATGACCTGCGTGGTTTTGCCTGTTGAGAATTAACTTAAACGATGAAAACCCCGACCGATCGGCTTAACTTATTGATTCCGTTGCGAATTCGCAACTTTCCGCGATTCCCTCGAAGTAAATTCTGCGTCTAACTGAGCCCCAGGCAGGTCCGACAGCTCGTTCCTGACGTGAACTCATCCGGAGGTTTAAGATGATTGCGAAAATAATTATATCCTGTCAAAAGTAAAAAATAACGGTTTCTCGCGATTAAAAGAGAAGATGCTTTTCATCTGGTTTTTCAAATATTTAATGTAACATCTGGCAACTATTTCGAGTTCATTACCTTCTGCATCTCATTCGATCACCATTTTCCACACGCACGGTTTAAATTTTTTTAATTTTCATCTCCCAGAGGCGATTCTTGGCTGCTCGTTTTTAATAACGAAGACCAATGAGAGAGATCTTTTTATGTAACCGTGTCAACCCTGAAAAATGCCGCTTGTAAAGTGACCACAAACGCTTGATTATTAAGGAAATTCATTATTTTAATGAAAAAATGAAACAATTATTTTGTTCGAATGTAACTTTGGATTTTACAGACCTGATAGCGCGTGCTTAAAAACTGAGAGTAGTATAACAATCCTCGTGTCAGAGCCCCGAAAGGTGTGAAAAGGAGATTTATTCTCCGGAAGCAAGAATGGAAAAAGTTCCGGGAGAAGCAAATAAATCTCTAGACTGAAAAGCTAACCAGATATTTGCCAGTTTGTCTTCCGCAATTATTCGCATATTTGTTTAAAAGTAATATTTTTGAAGATGGTATCAGTCATCACTGAATTGCGCGAAATTCTCCTTCGATGAACTTGCGTATTATTGGAGAATTTTTTTTTGTCGATAATGCGAGCACTGTCATGCACCAAATATATGTACGAATATTTGGTACATGGTACACGTATGCACCCAATGCATTTTATAAAATTTTTTAATACACATTTTATGCGTAATATTTTTACTGCGGCAAAATTTTATCTCGGTCTTTGGATTTTATAAAGGGTACCCGGTCAACCATCCGAAACTTTTACTTGGTTCAGGGTTTGAAAATAAAGCGCTGACATCGAGTTTCATTAGTTACAAAAATCGCACAAGAATCTTTCCAATAATATGAGGTAAAATCGAGTCGATGACTAAAATTGGTTCAAGATGAACTTGGAAAAATGCACGAAATTTCGAAGATCGAAAGAAGCTTAAATAGATCATGAAGTCATTTCAAATTCACAATTAAACCCTTCATGTGGGTCTACTCCGGCTAAAAAGAAACATTTTAAAACGGTGTATCCAAATAATTAGATATACCGTGCCTTTTTTGAAACGAATTATTCATTGTTCGTTCTTTGAATCTTATTTTGGGAATATATACGTTTAAAGAACTGCGTTTCAAATTTATAAACGATTTTTTTGCCTGTAAACTGTCACTTTCAAAACACCATCTTTCGTAGGTTAAGTTAGGAAAATATTTGTTTCTGTGTTTATGTATTAATAGATTTGTTAAAACATCGGTATGAATTAAAATAAAATAAACAGGATTATTATTTGAGAATTACATTGAACTATATTAATTGCTAGTGTTATTAACATTTACGCTTCATGCTAAGAAATGTATGATAAAAAATAGCATCTAAAACAAAGCTTACAAAGACTCATTTTTCGGTATCAATTAAGTCGCAAGTCCTGGTCAACTTGCTCATTAGATTCTATAAATTTCTAAGAGAAATTCAACATAAAACAGGTTATTAACATTTTTCTGTGATATTCCGATTATGAAGAACATTTTGGCATTTCAAGAAGTTCGCATAAAAGCAAGAAAAAAATACTGGGATGAGCCTGAAAAAGATGAAAAAACACCTTTGCTTAAGTGGATCAACCTGTGATTAATTTAACTTGTCGCATACATGCAGTGAACTTCCATCCTAATAACAAGTAAGAATCTTGAAGCCTTTAAGTTAGATGACTTTGTGGAAGGCTTAATTTGAGACGTGTTCACCGCGAATAAGAATACTCTTAACCCTATTCTTCGATGCTGCTCCTAAAAATGAAGTGGAACCTCTTTAGCATATGACGATTGGAGCTTTTTAGGTTAAGTGGCTCACCGTTAAGTTATGCAATTTATTTAACGGTTGCCGAAAATTAATCAGACTCCACAATGTGTCGCAAAAACCTCGGTTGATGCTCAATTGAAGCACAACAAACCTCTAAAATAAGAGAAATAACTTTGCTTTGAGCTTTTAAATGCATCTAACACTTATTAATGGAGACTAAGTCAGGGTTGCAGCTTCGAAAAAAGTTTTCTCTTATTCTTTCGTTATGTTCGCCCAACACTCTTAGTTTCGCACGGCGTTTACGATTTAGCTGATTCAGCAGTTTCTTCTACATTCAGTTTTGCGCCAACCTTTTTTACATTACGCTCTCGATTTACACGTTGTCATTAGTATCTGCCCAGACGAAATAATATATTTGATGATTATTCAGTGAAGCCATTTCTGAAAACGGTTATGGAATGTTATAAAGATTTACTCGTCATCTAATAAGAAATCGTTTTGCACGGTGCCAGAGCAGTTTAAAAAATCTCTCATTAATCTCTCATATAAATTAATAGCACTTAATAGTTTCGCTTTTAAGAGTTTGCTAGCATTCCAACAATCCAGAGCTTCTGCGAGCTGTTGTCATCTGTGTGAAAGTAACTGAAGGAAATATTTAAATGTAAAATAAAATTATATATCACTTTTCAATTTTGCAAATTCCATAATGCATCGTAACAATAATCTAATAACAAGTTTACAATTTCCAATGATTTTCCGTGAACAAGTAAAATTTTGCTGTTTCTCTCGGCATTCCTCTCCCTTGAAGCTGCCATCTTTTCGCTTTTTATTTAAGACGCATATTAAACTAAATGGAAAAAGATGTGAATTTTCATTGACACATCAAATTTGTTAGAAAATGATCAAGCTTTTGTCCTATGGATCGACCAATCCTAACCTTCAAACTATCTAAACTCCGCGGACTTTTTATCAAAATTATAATTAAAAAAATCAACTTTTTTTTACTTTTAATGTTTTAAAATCAAAAGCCTTTTTCGTATATTCGTGTGGAATTTGACTGATATGTCCAAATTTTGAGATATTAAAAGTAAAAATTTTTTTCGAGAACTTTCGATTATCGTAGAAGAAAATATCTTTGAAACTTTTGGTTAACTTGCACTAGAGAAGCTTCTGCCAGTAATTGCCACACAGAAAAGTAATCTTAATTACAAGACAATAAAAACTTCAGTGAGAGCAGAACAGTTTTTTCGGGATTGTCTTTCCGGCGGAAATGCCGAAAAGATTGGGACATTAAAAATGTTCTAGTCGTCTTGATCTATGCTGATCTACAAAATAATTTCATCATACAATTTTTAGTGAATATTTAGAATTGATTTCAAACACGAAAAGCAAAAAAAAATTTTTACCGTTCTTTGTTTCCATGATAGATTTAATATAATTGCTTAATAATGTATTATAAATGAGTGTATTAAAAAAATACCATTAGAAAATTAGATTAGAAGATAAAAAAATAACCAGGTTTTAAAAGAAATTGTTTCATACAAAAAAAAATGAATTTGGAATGGAAAACCTTAAAGGCTATTTATTATAAACTAAAATTTTTTTACTTAAACTTTTTAAAAATATTTAAAGTAAATTGAAATTGCCACTGGCGACTTATTTAGAAATATTTTTAGTACTGAATTATTCGGTATCAGGGGCATTAACACTTTCAACGTTAACTTTAATCAAAAATTTCGCCACTTTTTATTTGTCTCATGTTAATAAAAAACAGGGTGAATAATTTTTTAAGTAATAATAAAATTTTAAAAAAGAAATGAATAAAGATGTTGAAGTTTGAGGTTCGGTAAAGCTCTTGCTTATCGACGCAGCGAAATTCGCACCTTTTCAGACATAATATCAGAAGCAAAAATTAACCTAAGAGTTTTCTCAGTTGCAAGCTGAAAAATACTTTCCCGAGAGCAAACATAACGTGGCTTATTTTTCACCTGCGTCTGAAGCTAAGGGCTCAGAATACAAACTGGGCTCTCGAAATATTTATTTTTGTGAATGAAAAATGTTTAAGTGATTGTTTAGTTGTCCCACAGGGCATGTAATTGCTGTCAAATGATTTATGAAAATTAGATATGTTTGCTTCTGCCTGTTAGACCTGCATCAGAAATCTTTTTAATTCGAATTAAGTCACAGAGGCTCACGTCGGTTCAGCCCATGCTTTGCCATAATAATATTAGTGTGATTTCATCGGCGATCATTCGTTGCATCTTTCAAACAAACTCGAGATACAAGGCAAGGAGGATATAGGAAACAAAAAATTTCCGAACCTCATCACTCATCGTCAGATTCACCGCTTTTCTAGTTAAATTTTTCTGGTTTTCATAAACAATGTTGTGGATTTCGATAAATATCCGATGTGCAGAGTTTTGACTAACTTATTATGTAGTTACATTCGCCAAAAAGTAAATACACTTTATTTTAATAACCACGTTGTCTCATTCATTAATTTTGCTCTAATTTAGTTGTCGTGTGCCTTAGAGATTTGCCAGCCATTCTAAATACTTGTGATATTTTACATTTATGTCTGCGATATGGTGCCTAAAGCAATCCGAGAAAATTTACAATTTAGCGACATATTTGTTTTTGCTACATCTCAAACCACCAAATGTAACAGCAGCCTACTGAGAAGATTAGGTTCCTAATAACAAATGAACTTTTAGTCCTTACCTTTTCAGAAAATTATCGATGTCGTCGGATATCTGACTTGAAATCAGCGGGATTCATAAAACAGTGCAGACAAAAAAGTTTTTGGCGACGAGACTGGGCACACCGCGCGCACCGAACGAGTTTCCGACGTGGCTAACGCAAATGTAAAAACCACATGAAAGATGAAAGAGTCCGCATCGCTATGTGGAAGACAACAGATCACTGACCAGAAGATGGCCACGCCTTCCCTCGTGAAGCGGGCATCCGTTTCCGAAGAGTGGAAGAACCGGTGGTACCTTATCAACTGACCGTGTTTCTGGCACTTCGACCTTGGCACCGACATTTTACGCATTTCTTCCAGCTCCAGAGCATTCTTTCGGCCTCTTTTCCCGAGCGTGGGGTCCGGCTTCGTGACTTGTTTCGCTGTCCCTTCAACGAGAGCCGGGAACCTCCGCCTTGCGGCTTGCGTCGAGAAGCGTGCTCCAAATTTTAGACTTCCTTTTTACTTTCTTCTGGCTTCTAAAAATTTGCTTTTCCGGCCAATCAGTTTCTTTTGCTGTTCAATCCATTCCTATCAAAGTGTTCATAAAATATTATTGTAAATGATGTGCTGCAATTCGCAGGGCTGGTCATTATTTTCAAAAAGACCACAGCATATTTTAATAGGCTTTTCCAGTTGGAAGCTTATGAAGTGGGACAAGAAGTCGGTGGGAAGGCTACTTGAAGGGAGGAATCGGGTGTTGTTCGATTATTTTTCCCTCCTCGAAATGATTCTTTCAGACGAGAATTTTATGCCACTTTTTCTCGGACCTGGATCCAAAGAGTTCGGAGGAAATTTGCGCTTAAGTTTCGTTTAAAAATAAAGGAAATTAACACAAAAAAAAGAATGAGGTGCATTTATGGTGGAGATTTTCTGGAAGTTAAAATTCATTTTTTAAATTCTAGATTATTTTGAAAAGCAAAAATTCTTTTTACATTTTTGATTACTTACTGATTTGTTAGATCACTGTAAAGAAAATTGAATTTAGGGTCAACACAAGTGAGGGACCCCGTGCATTTGTCTAAGGTTTTCTGAAATTTTCATATTTCTTCAACTAATTCCAAATTGTATGCATGAAACTCTATCAGATAAACGTAGGTAATGATGTTAAGCAACTTTAAAAGCATTCAGTATTATTGTACAATTACTTACTGGTATATTACCTATATTATATTTACTTATATTGATATTACATCCATGTTATTGTGTAAAATACCTATCACCAATAAAATCAGAAAAAAGAAATCATTGTCAGAAATGACTCTAATATACAGCCTTTCAACTGTCAAGGAAGAACTTGAAAAGATATGTCCTTAAATGATCGAAACGAAAAATAAATCAAAACCGTCGCTGGAATAAACATATATATTAATGATGTATTTAATCCTGTTAATAAATTAAGCTTTACTTTTGAAATCTTTGAAATTAACACAAGATTAAAACACCGGTGTTAGATTTTTTCAATGGGGAAATATCGAGCAACTCTCGTTCAATGCTCGGACATTTCAGCTAATGCAACTCAATTATTTCTAACAAACCTTATTAAAATGAAGCCTTTGGAGACACCTCAACGAAACATTTTCACCGAAGGAAAGTAAAATTTGCAAAGCAAAGTATCTGCCTTCATTATTGCAGCAGAACCGTCCTTAAACGGGTGATTCGAATTCGGATGAAACTCACCGGCTTCTTATTTTTCAAATTGCAATTTGTTAGATGTGAAATATTCGTATAAGAAAGGGACGAAAGTTAGGCAAAATGAGACTGCTGATAGATCTTAAGATGGAACGGACGATTTTGTCTATGTATGTAGAAAATGAGCACCTCTTTTTCTATAGATATTTTTCGCCCAAAAATTATTTCAATTATTAAATAATATACGTTTGCTCTCTTTATAGATTGCTAACACTGTGGCAATGTGATGTGAGATGCAGAAAATTATCTGTGATAATGTGAATTCATTCCTGCCCCATTGGCGCTCAAGAAACCAACAATTCGGTCTAAGAATGATGATGAAAAAATCTCGTTCAAAGCCCAAAACATTTCAAAACTTGCTTATTTCGGATATCTTATTCCAGCCTTAATAGATTCTTGAACTAATGAGAAAATCATCTTTATTTGCAAAAATCAGAAACCCAAAATTTCATGTGTCTAACGTTGCTGTGTAAAAGGCATATTAAAGTAAAATATATATATATATAGCTTGCATAATCTGCTGCTAAGATTTTTTTGCAAGTTGAAATTATATGAACATTCTGAATGGTATTCACTCTTTAGAAAAAGTTAGTTATATGGTTGATGCTCGAAGACGCTTTAAGATGGAAAACATCAAATCTATAATCCATAGCAAGCAACCTGTAGATTTGAGATCCTTTTAACAGATAAAAATTAATTCACTCAAGTATAAACCGGTCAGTCTTTCATATTGCACCAAACGACAAGACGAAAGGCACTGACATCAACTATCGAACCTTTCTTTGCGTCAATAAGGACCGAAATCTCCGTTAAAAGGACAACTGGCGACATAAGTCAATTATAACTTTTTATTTATTTATGACTTTTTTTTTCCTTTTTATGGAATTGATTTTATTTTCAAATAATGACTTTGCTGCTTTCGTGCTCCGGTATTATTTTACTCTTTCGGTTACCATCTCTTTTTAAATAGGGATTCAGTAATTTTTTAAGTTCGAAAAAATCATGTTTTAACTTAAAATAAAAAATTAATTTCAGCTAAAAATAGAAAACATATGTAAATCTGAATGTTGTCAGTACAAAAGAGAATAATTCCTGAATGATTCATTGAAATTTTTAGGAACCTTTCGATGAATCATTCAAATATTAGAACATGAATTAAAAGCGAATTCCTGAAGCTCATTCGCATGCGGTGCAGTATCAAATAATAAGAAATTTCTGACAGGCAATCTGTCGGGTTTTGCAGCCAAACAACTTCAATATATGTAACAGTCCCAAAAAAGTCTGAAAAATATTTTTGGGATCCAGTCTTTCCTCTAAATTCAGAGACAAATTTGTTAAAAAAAAGTATACCATTATAAACCGGTCTTGGCTTTTGCCTGCCTATATGTTACAAATTATCGGAACGTATCTTTTTATTTTCAGCTTCCTTCCTTCTTCGTAACAATTCTAGATTAATAAAGTAGACTTGCATTTTTAAATATTTAACTATGTTCGCTTAAAGTACAATTTTATATAAAAGAACTGTCCAGAAGAGCGAAAATACTCGAAGATATCATGTTCTGCCCTAAATTTCTTCTTCAAGATCATCTAGCGAAGGATTGATGCGAATGCCGACCAAGAAACTAAAAGTTTTAAACCGAAGGATTCGACTAAAATATTTTTTGAGGAAGAAAATCGTATTGAGGTTATCAAATATTTCTTAAGAATGGAAAATCGGAATATTTATTTCGTCTTAACTTCAGTTCTCAGGCTTGTAGGCATCGCAATTGAAAAAGTTTTTCTTAATGTTATTTAAAATTTTATGTGGATCGCTTGGTGTTTGCCTACAAATAATTCAACCTTGCGATAATTTTTTTAATACATTTGGGAGAAGTAAAAAGTTAAAAATTAAAATTGCCCCGTGCTCTGAGTTATTATAACGGTTTCTTCGAAAAGAATTTGTCGAAATCTATAATTTGAAATCAAAAACCTGTATCGAATTTCCAGCTTTGATACGTTTCGTAGTAAATACTAAAAGTTAATTTTAAAAAATTTCATTAGAAAAACCTGTAATTTTCGTTCCTATTTTCATTTTATTTGGACGACATGGCACATATTCATTTTGACATATTTGTAGTATGTTAATGTGATACTGAATTTCGATTTTAATTTTTCGATTTTTACTTACGTTCAGTTGTAAAATACCTGCAAAAAAATACCTCAAATATTTTGTAACTGAAATTCTAGTGTTAAGATTATTATATTTTCATTATTTATTTTACTTTCATTATTATTATAAATAATTGCTGATTCGTGGGCTTTAGTCATTAAGGAAAGAAAAGGGAAATGCCCTGTATATTTTAAAATTAACATGCAAGGTGTAAAGAAATAGTCTTCATGATTCTTAAAAAGAGAAAAATAAAAATTTTCAAAAGTTATAACGCACGAAAAGGGCTGCACTGTAATATTGCGATGTGAGCAGCAATTCACCTGTTCAAAGATTTCGAAGATGAGTCTGGAAGGAGATGTGCACACTTTACGTGCGCGCGGGATGGGATTAGCGATGAAAACGCTTACTTTTAGGGTTTTGTATTTCTTCACCCCATTCCTTTATTTTGTACCAGTTCTAACATCACGAGATACTTTTCTCCAGAACTTTTTTTGGCTTCTGCTCTGTTAAGTGTTCTGCCAAAACAGAATTGTATTGAAATGTATCTGTTTTCTGTTTTGATAATACATCACTAGCTGTAATATAATCAAAAAAATTTTTTACGACATTGCATTACAGTATAGTTTTTGGGGTATTGATATTTTTTTAGTAAATAATAATAATAATACATATAAGCTGGCATTTTGATATAATTTGATGTTTCAAATATGAAGATGTATTTTATCGATATAATATTTTTACATAAGAAATAATCATTATTCATAATTGGACTTTTGGACTGCTAATAGAGCTCGGATATTTATTCCTTATTCTTATCTTATCTTTGCTACTAGCAATCCAATTCATAATTTTCACAAAAAATTAATTGCTAAAAAAAAAATTTTGTTTTTGGAAAATGACGCTGATCACATTTTCTACATGAACGATGTTCATTACGACCAGATCAAGGTCGTATATGATACTATCAACTTCTTTAATGACAAAATTTTCTTTCCTAAATTTTACTTTAGTGATTTAAACTCGCTACGAAAATTTGGAAAACTAAAATACGAAATTTACAATTTAAATTCGCTACGAAAATAACAAGAAGTTCTTTTTAGATATTTGACTTCCATTGTTATTTTTTTTTGATCCACAAAAAAGAAAAAATTTATTAACAATAAATATTTCTTCAGTTTAAATATTTATTGTAAAATTTGCATAAAAATGACACATCGCGGTAAATAACTTTTATTTTAAAAATGTAAAAACTATAATCTAATAGAATGATTAAAATTTTATTTTATTTATGTTAATTGTGTTCGTAAGAATTTCTTAAATATTGAAATAAATTTTTTAAGTTACCAATAATTGACTTTAATAGTAATTAAGATGGAAAAAAACAGATCTTTGTTTCTCTGAAACAAATTGATCTAAAAATGAATAAAAATTGTCCAAAGTTAAAACAGAAAATTCTTTATTGTTTCATTTTCATTTTATCAGATTATTCAAGTTTTTTTTTTTAACTTATTGCAAAGGAAATTGAAATTGTTCATCAATGATTTGGCACTTTAGATTTTAATTCGAAAATGGGCACAACATTGAATGTATATTATTAATTCAAACCACTATTTTAAATAACTTTTAAACAGCTAACCAAAATTTAGACAAATATAATTTTAATTTAACTATTTATTCAATGCGATATTAAAATTAAACATTTTTAATTACTTTCAGCTGGATTACGTCATTACAATAATCCTCGAAAATTTACTAAACCTATATCAAAAAATTCTCTTCATTCATATATTTATATTCAATTATTTTCACAAAAAGATTAAATCTAAAATATTAAAAAAATAACCTAATCTCATTAATAATATCATATAGTATAAATTTTGGAATTTTTTTTGGATGTAGAAATATTTTCTTCAGCGGTGCAATGGTTTAATTAAAAATTACATTATATTTAAATAGCTTATAGTTTTGCAAAGAATTTTGAGGTTTATCAAAAATCATTTACTAATAAACGCGATTTTACATATAAATTTTTTAAAATTAGCTTGAGAGGCATATGCAATATAACATATCGCTGAAATGAATTGACAAAGAATGTAGTAGTATTATACTGATTACAGATATCATTTTACGGTTATCCAGCAGTTTTTATTAATGAAAAAAAGCGATATTTCCTTCAAATGACAATTTAATAAGTTTCTTGCTATGAATGTTGAAACTATTTTTTGATATTAATCACAGTCATATTTTTCTATGATCATAAATAGATATACTTTGATACAACATAAATGAGTATTATGAGAAATAACAGAAAGATGAATTAAAAGAACCAATGTTAGCAAAACAAAGGTCAAAGAATCATCTAAAATAAATAAAAATATTTCAATATTTAAAATAGCCAAAACATTAGAAATAATATTATTATTTCAGCTATAATTTTTTCTACAAATCATTCATTCTAAAATTCAAATTTAACGCCATTTAAGCCTATATTAGCCGGAAATGATGGGACTGAAAGTAAAAAATTCCCATAATATTTTAAAGTATCTGATAATATAAGAACTTTTAAAAGTGACAAATTAATTTAAATATGATTTAAAAAGTATTTTATTTCAAAAAAAAATTTGTGATGCTCTCCTATTAAGATCTTTATCCTTAAAAATTATCGTTTTAGAGAATAAAGTGAAAGTAACTTTAAGTACTTAAACTTAATAAAAAACAGAAATAAAAAAAGAGACACATCAGCTCTCGCAAAGAAGATTATGATCTCGAGTCGTTTTTAATCTGACATAAAATTTTAAATTTTTAAGACAGTCCAAAAGCTACTGATTTATGCAGTTCAGTTTCAGAAAGGAACACCGTAAAAGAATTGCTTTGAAAGATAATCTACAAATAAAGAGAGCCATGTCTCCACTACTGATATTATTAGTATCAATTAGTAATTTGTAGAAATACTTTATGATAACAAAAAACTTATTAAAAATATAATTGTAATTTTTTCTGAAAAAAACCATTTTAATTGCTTTCTATAAAAAAATGATTTAATTAAGTTCTAAAATAATCCATTCCTTGTTCAGTTTAAAATCTTTACGAAGAAAAATCACTGTTGAGATATTATGTTTTGTTGATAGCCATCAAAACTACTGGAACTGTCGATACTGTATCCGGCAATACTATCTGGGCTTTGTAGACTAGCTGCATATAGAGGATTTGGTGGTGGTTGATTATCAAAATGTGTACTGTCGTAAACACTATTACTCTATAAAATAAAAGGTTTAATTTTTCATTATGTTTAAAAACTTATCTAAATTCCTATATTAAAAAACAGTAGAGTAATTTAATTCAATATTTTTATAAAAATATTTTAAACTGAAAAAAATGTAATAAATTTAAAATATTAAATACTTTTGTAATTTCAAATGTTAAATATAAAATGTAATTTTTAAAATATTAAAAAATTCAGTAAAAACAAATTTTGTAATAATAAACTGAATTTTTTCACAAATTTATAATAAAATTTTGTTTTATTATTTTATGTTTAATTGTAAAGAAAGCATCCGCCATAAATCTTTTACAACACGGCACTATAAACACTTTCAGCTTACTTCATACACGTAAGTCAACTGATGAGAAATTTAACTGTTTTTCGTGAATTTTCCATTTCTACATTGCACAGAATTTTTTTCAAATGTCCTATTAAAAAGGAATATTCATACATTTTACTAAAAAATTTAATTATTTTTCTAAAAAAATTAATTAACAGATCATTTTTTCAATAATGAGTTTCAATAATCAAACGCAATTTTAATTAACTTTAAAACGAAAATTATTGAAAAACCATAATATAAAAAAATTGCATTATCTAGATCTTAAAGTACATTCGATAACGTTACACATAAAAAAATAAAATGATACATATACAATACAAAATAATAAAAATAATAGTACTATTCATAAGTAAAATTTTAAATGAGTCTGGAAAATTTTTTAAAACTTACTTGGTAAATATAATCTGAATCAGTCTTAAGAGATGAAAAGGACTGCTGATGAGGTAAAGAAACATTATCATCCTCCATTGCATCATCAATTTGAGCTTTATACGAAAACATTATACTAGGCTGAGAGATACTGAAAAAAATAAAGTATTAAATTTTAAGATTGTAAATTTACGAACTATGAATATTTTGTAACGAACTCAACATTGGATTTGTTATTTTAAAATAACTTATTTACGGTAGATCTATTAACTTTTGAAAAAAAATGATGTAAAATGTGAAAACTGATGGATCCGCTGCTCTTACTTTTTGTGACTGGATACTTTAAAATTGTTTATACAATTACAGGTAACAGAAACTAAAAATAAACTTGAATATTAATATATTAACGGAGATAAATAGATTTTCTTAATTATCAGCATGAAAATTTAGCTTCTGGGAGAAGGAAACGCAACATGACAGCAGTTTAGTAACACTGCATAACTTTATTGTCTTGAAAATTTATTTCGTTAAACTGAAATAGATTTTTAATAGAACACGCTCCACTTTGACACTAATTTTTAAGTTATTTGACGTAAAATTGATTTCAATTTCTGATTCTTTTGCTCTATTCCTACACATGCAGTGTCAATCTCTTCATTAGAGTCCTCATCTTTAATTTCTTTCGATCTTTGATTTCTAAGGAACGATAATTTACTTTTTCTGCAGCTTTCATTTTGTAGACATTTTTCACTCTCGCTCTATTGACATGTTACAAAACTTCAAGTCCTTAAAAAGACAGAGATATTAATAAGTATCTACATACTTGTTAATTTTTCCAATTCCACTCGCTTAAAATAGAAATATTTTTCTGAGATTCATCCCCTAAACTGATAACAGTTTTAAGGAGCGGAAAGATAGTATCTCTACATCAGTTCCCCGGTATTCTAAGATGAAATTATAATAGAGCAGCAAAAGTTACGATATTATATAACTTTCAGTTGTATGCTAATCATAAAATTTGTTATTAATAAATATTTCGGAAATGAAATGATTTTGGGACATTCAGTTTAGTAATTAAACCTCCAAGAAGAATATACTGATACCATATTATACTTGATAAAAAATGATATAAATTCCTATTTGAATTCTCAGTGTAATATTTTTTTCATATATTTAAGTCATGAATCGAATATATGATGAAAATTTAAAAGTGTTCATTTTATGTTATGTTATATTATTATGTAAACATTTATGATTTTTAGATTATTAAGATTATTACTTATTGCAAAGTTTTCTCTAAGGAATTTCCCAAAATTGACAAACTGCTTCTAAGACAGCATGAATCATGCTTATCATATAATTTTCTTTTTATTCTGATATTTTCCAAAAAAACGAATACTGATTTCTCATTTGAGATAATCAGAATTGTGGATATTGTTATTTCTTATAAAAAATGAGTAGAAAATAAATAGTAATAATAAAATCTTGGTTATAATATTTATTTTATTGGGAAATCAACTTACATTATAGAAAAATTAAAAATTAAAGATATTAAAAAAATTTAAAGATATTTTAATAAAATATGTGTACATAGATAATACCACAATCGTTTTGATCAAAGTAAACTTAAAAAAAATACATGGTGGAAATTTCAAATTTTTTGCTGAAATTATATTCTTATTAAAAAATTACTTATTTATTAGTTATATTACGATATTTATCCTTTAAAAACTTCATTACGATTTGCATAATAATGAAAAATAATAGCGACGTCTTAAAATTCAGAATTTATTTCCGTTAAATTAACAAAACTTACTTGAGTTACCAACACTATCTGATGTTATTATTTTTTGGAAATTTTGAAACTAGAATAAAAAGAATTTGACAATAAACTTACCCAAAAAATTCACTAAGAAATGTGTGATACATAAGAGGCGTGAACAGTGTGAAATACAGACAAGAAGTGACATCAACTATGCAAAGACCAGAAACAAAACCACCGTAATTTAGGAGTCCACTACCAATAGTTTGCGATAAATCCAATATCATGAGCAGAAATATATACATATAAAATGAATGTCTTGCTGTAATTTAAAAAATTTATATAAGGAAAATGTAAATGTTTTTTTACTTGTTTTATTTACGTATGACTCAATTAAAAATATAAATCAACGTATTAGGGAAAATTAGAATAATAATTCATATTTTCTTCTCACTTACTTGGTAATACCAATCTCTCTCTTAATTTTGTCCACGGTAATATTAATACCATGAAATATATCTGCCAAATATAAAAATACGAAATGATAATTACAGCCCTGATGCCAGTTAAAGATTTCAATTTCAACAAAACAAAAACCAGTTAAAGGGGTGTATCAACTGATGAAGATTTGATTTCAGTATTCTTCCACAAATTAAAATATAAAACAAAAAGTAGAAAGCTTCTAAAGTTCTTTTTATAAAGAACTGTAACATAACTTGCTTAACAAAAAAATGTTAGAATTTTAATTTAATATCTTTTAAATCTTGTTTTAATGATGTTTTTGTTCTCTCAATCTTGCAGGATGTTTTAGAAACATGAGCTTTTAGAAGAGCAGATTGAGAATTCCGACACAGTAAAATATAAGAGTTATTTTAAACATTTCAAATCCACTTTATTGCAGTATAAAATATATAAAATACGGATATTTTCTAATTAAGCAAATAACTGATTTTTATCTTGTAAATGTAATTAATTTTATTATACTTACCAATGTGAAAATCAAAGAACTGATAAACCAGAAGAGCATTCCACCATGACCAAAAATGTTGTAATCCTTTGAAGTAAATGTGTCATCAGGAGAAACTATTTCCAAAGTTCCCTGCGTAATAGAAAATGCTAGGGATATAAAAGACGTGGCCAGCAACACATGACGAATGCTGCTTCGACTGTCCAAATGACCTGGAAAAAATATTCTAACATTAATGCTAGTTGGCAAATTTAATTACTTCTTTCAAAACATATCTGACAAAAGAAAATAAAAATAGCAAAAGATACAAAATTTTCCAAATGAAAATTACATTAAATTAATTAGGTTACTCACCAAATGCTAAACCAAAAATAACCACACTCATTTCAGTTGAAAGCATGAAAAAACGAACTATGACCCATAAAATTTTATCCGTATAGCCGCCGAGGATAGCAGCAGAACTAATAGTCATGGAAACGCAACAACGAATTAGGCTGATAATAACATTCAGCAAAACCTGAAAAAATAAAATTTGATTATTTCTGCAAGAGAAAAATGCCAGAAGTAAATTTTTTTGGAAACTGAAGAACGATTAAGTTCGAAAATACTATAGCAATAATTCCCCTTCAAGTTATGCTGATTAGAACACCAAAAATTAATTAGAGCAAATAAAATGCCAAAATTATAAAACAAACGTGTTTTGCACGAGAAAACAATAAAGATGCTGCAGATTCAAAATATCAAAAATGATACCATACATTCAAAACATTTATTTTTTCTCACTGAATTTTGTTTTATATTTTAAAATTTTTAAAAGAAATAGAGCTTTCTAATAGTATTATAATGCAATCACGTTTCTCTAGCTTTAGTGCGGAATGCAATCTGATATTTCACAGAGCATAAGCTGATAATTCGAATTTGAAATGCTACTGCTAAATAATTACATTAATTTTTAATAATTTTCCTTCTACAAAAATTATGAAAATATATCCAATAAAAAATTTTCCATTTTCGCTGGCGCTTTCTTCAAATTGTTTATATAAATAACATATAATATGACCACTTAATCTTCGCTCATTCAAAGATCTCAAAAAATGAGATCTTTGATTTTTATTTGTATTAATTTATTTTCTTATATTTTGGAAAAATTCTAGCGCTTAACTAGCTAAAACTTTCCACTGCTTCGAAATATCTTTGTTCTTGGTTATCGATTCTCGCAAAATATAAGTGCAAACAAGATGATGGTTCCCGGCTCGGAATTTATGCATCGCTAAATATAAGAGAAATTGTAAGAAAATTTTTGTAAATAAGTAAATAACTATACTAGTGGATACGATATATTTTTTCAAATTTACATTTGAGAAAAAGGCTTGTGAATAAATATACGCAAGTAAACATACGCCTATACTATACATTTTTATTGTAAAAAAATTCGAACTGTAATGACCAGATTAGACCATCTGACTAAATATTTGAATTGTTGAACGTAAAAAAATCGAAGACGTTACGACAATGCAATGTACGTGTATACTTTTGTGGGGGGTGTTAGTCTACAAAATTCGTTCTTGATAAATGTATCTTCGTTATATTCTCATGGTGTGCTTACGACTCCTATTTTCGCTTCCTGTGTATGAGATTGTTGCACTTCTTAAATATTATAACTGAAAATTAACTTCTTTAACATTTCCATCTGATCGTGGCTGCAATAAAAATTCTGCTGGTCTAATTTAGTTTTTTTTCCCTCATTTCTATAAAATATTTTTTTAGAACCGGAATGATGAAGACGAAATCAAATCTTGTTATCAAGAAACTCGACAAATTCTTATGCATCATTAAAGGGGTAATGACATTTTTACTACCGCGATCACATCATTTCACGTGAATTAAAAAATAAAAATTGGAAAATGAAACTTCTTTTAAAAGTCCTGTAACATATCGCAAAGAGAATGTAATTCGTGTACTGGAAAACAACTGGAAATAAAAAAGCAAAGTTTGGCTAAATAACAAGGCAAGATGTTGGCTAAGATAAAATTTTTGAATTAAATCTATTAAAAATCACGCGGCGGCCACCACAGGCGCTGGGTGAGATTTTTGTTGTATACGAAAAAATATTTTTGACCATTTTCAACATTCATATAATAAATAGAATGAGTAACTGAACTGTTACAAAAAAAAGAAGTTAAAAACTCAAACTAATAAAATCGCAATATACATCTATGTAAAAACATTCAATATAATAATAAATTAATCAACCGAAACTAAAAATAAGGTTTTCATGTATCCGCAAGCCGCGAAAGAAGAAGGAGACGTCACAATTAAAAGGATAAAGGAAAGCAGCAGAACCTTTCAAAGGTTCTGAACAAAACAAAAAAAAGTATGAAGGAATATTCGTTATGTAGATGAAAGATTTTTAATCATGAGAATAATAAAGCGGCTTTAGTTAAGACGCAATACTCAAGATTACTTAGTTAATAACAATCAAGATGGAATATGTTATATAAGAAGCAAATCGAAATTTTTATCGGGAAATGAAAACATTTGGGTTAATTTTCTAAGTTCTCAAATTCATTGTTTCTGCATTCTGAAGTTTTTTAAGAAAATAAAAACTGAATTAATTAAAATGACAAGTAATTTGTTCCAAAATAAATTTTTAATGTGACTTACAACATTCAATTTTTCACATCAAAGACCTAAAAGATACTCTACTGTTAAACAGTTTGAAACTTATAAATCAGCAAGATAAAAATTAAATTCCATTTGCTTACCAATCCATAAAATGTAATAAATATTGGGCTACTTGTAGCTCTGAGTTTCAATCTCGCTCTGTTGAATCGAACAATCAAAAATAACAGAAAAAGAAGATTGGGGATGAAAATAATCACGTCCCACGCTCTTATCCTAAAAAAATATTTCATAAAAAATTCAATTTTTGATAGAAACATTGTACCCAATGCAAAAGTAAATATATCAGTGATAATTACCTTGAGTTTCCTATTTCAATATATAAAATTTGTTCACAAAAATGATCCAATTGAGATGAATTTCCATATGGATTTTCTTCCCTTATATTGTCATTAAACATGATCAAATTCAACAGGAGCAACTAAATCTGAAATTCATATAATAAATATAAAAAAAATAATTATAATTTTTTTAACAATTTTTAAAATATTACAACAAGTTAATATAATACATTGAAAAAAATAGAGTGCTTATTGAAATTATTGAATTAAAATACTTTACTTAATATTATTGATATATAAATTATTATTTAATAAAATAATAAATTTTAATTGAGCAAATCCATTTTCTGCATTGCTTTATTTATCTCTGCACAAACAAGTATAAGACTATAGAACTTTAATGAACAATCCATAACTTTAATAAACAACTTATGACATTTCTAATATATATACCTATGCATATATGATGGCACTAAAAATATATTTATCTATATATATATATATATGTAAATACACATTTATATAATTCATACATTGTACAAGAATTTTATCCATACCTAAATTATATTTATACTAACATTCATATATTTATAGATTCATTAATGCACATAAAAATTTTAATTAACTAACTACAATTTCATTCATTAAATTCCATATTTTTTCCAAAGTAAAGCAAAAAAATAATTTTTAGAATGAGATTAATAAGACTCTTCATTAGAAAATATTTCATTCATCTTGACCATACTTAATCATGGAATAATTTAACTGAATTGGAATAAATTTTAAATTTCAATCAAATTGAAAATTCTTAATGTTGAACTTAATTTAAATAAAATTATAAAAAGATAAAAATAAAAGATCTATTAATTGCAATTATGCGTGTAATTCCAGTTTTCAACATCAAGAGACGTCAATGACAGCAGTATAAAAATTATAAATTTTTATTATTCCACTTAATTACAATTAAAGCAATTAAAATAATATTGTCACCATCTTTAAAATTTGCCACAAATTCAAAAAATAAAATATTAATATATCAAAATAATTTTCAAATAAGTGGAAAAAAGAAAAACAGTCTGTTTAGGAGCCAAAAATTCAGTAACTTCACAATTTTCATCCAATTCCAAAAATAAAAAAGAAATAAATGAGAAATTCAATTAACTAAAAATCAAGTTCCAATACGAATCTCTGACATAAAGAATTAACTGCGGGTTTGTTTAGGTCTTGAATTTGCATTAAGTTATGAAAATAGTAATATTTACCTATCTGGCATATAACATTTATGTTGCAATGAAAGTGATGAATGTCTTTAAGTAAAACAATAATTGCTCTACTGCAATCAGAAAATTAATAACATCCGTGGATTCCATTTATAATACGCTGAAATATTAAAGCACTTACGCTCACATCTTTACTGAAAACCAAAAATTTTTTCATTACAGCAAATGACCAAAAACTAACATCTTCAAGTTACATTATTATTTTAATATTATTTGATAAGTCTTCGGTATGACGTTATAATTTCCGTACGAGTAAGTAAAATAAGAAAAACATGAAAGCCAATCAGAGCATAAAGAAAATCGGAATTTATAGCCCAATAAAACATATGCTTAATGCTTGGAGACGAAATTAAAAATTATTCCTTTGATTTGACAATATTTACATAAAAAAATTCTTGTTTATAATTCTCAGTATCTATTCAAGATTTGCTAAGAGCAACAAAGCAATGTGACGATTTTTGCTTTTGTCCATTCCCTAAGCTGATATTTCTAAAAATTTTTGAATCTCAGACTTCGACAAAATTCTGAAAGCCATTATAAAATTATTGTTTCTTCACAAATGAACTATCAATTCATAAATAATCAAAAATTACATTATACAACTCATCATGCTTTAACTAAGCTATTGAATTATGCGAAATAACATCAGAATCTTAGACGTTCGATTCTACACTGACATATTTCCATTTGATTCCAAGATTTTAAGTAAAATCTGTAACATCAAGTATTAAAATTTCATTTTGGAATAATTTTAACTATTTGTAGATAATTTCTCCTCTTTCTGAGGAATCAAATTATTAGCGGAAACAGTTGGCAAAATGGCAAAAAGAAAATTACGGTAGAAACCATTTAAAGGGTAAAAAAAAAATGAATATTACCAAAAAATTGAAATAAAAGAATTTGTTTTTATTCAGAGCGAATTAATTAGTTAAAAAGATTAATAGAAGCCGAGAGCTACTAGATTTTTCTCATTTTCAATCGCAAAGTTCTAAGATTCGAATTAATTCACAATATTTTTCTGTTAAGCGAGAGAATCTTTGGACGTCAGGAAAATTTTGAATTACATTATATCTTATTTGTAGCGATTGCACAGAGTGCAAAGAAATAACGAATAGCTAACAACCTCAAAATAAGGTAAAACTCGGATTGTTTAGCGAGACTTAAATTCTTAACAACCTTGTAGTCTTTAGTAAAGTATTTGAGTATATATTAAAGTAAAAATTAAAGCATTTGAAATATATATTAAAGTAAATCTATTTTTAACCATAAGAAAATTCTACGAATTAGGTTTTGATAAGCATCCAGTTTTCGTGGAACCTTAGAAATAGATAATACAGTATATAAATTCGGAATATACTCCCAAAAATATAATTAATAACTTTTCAACTTGAATTTAGGATTTTACTCCTAAATAAGAATATGTAATATCTGACTTTACTAAAGTACTACTAAATAAAAATAAACAATAATGCAATATTTGTGTATTGATTTTGAGTTTTGCATATTCCCTTTTACATTTATACAACTTTTGGCTTAAAAAAAAATTATTTAATTTATCGGCACAAAGTGTATCAAAGTGACTAAGTTTGAGTTGTTCTGTTCAAACAGATCGGATCATAACAGAGAAAACAGAGGTAAAACATAAATATTATTTGTGAATTTCAGTCTAAGTGTTAGTAGGCCACCATTATTTTCGCAAAATATTGGCATTTGCTTTCAGAGTAACAACCCAAGCTCTTCCACTAATCTATTTTTCGGAATTTAAAACACTATAAGTCTGCACATCCTCTAATTGTAATAATTGCATCAGTCCAATCCAATCCTTTATTAAAATAAGATCAAATATTATAACCCTTCATTAGTTTACATATTTGAATATTATATCCTACATATAAGGAAAATACAAACAGGAGTTTACATATGAGAAAATTTTCGGCCGACGATATAAATATCGACATCGTGATCTTCAAACGTTTCATAATTGGATGTAAAAGTAAGTACAACGTCTTAACGTGAAATAACATCCCGTTTTTAGATTTCGCTTATCTTTGCTCGAATCAAACAGACTTTTTCCTTTCTCAGCGATGCAAGATTGTCTTTTAATTTTGCTATAATTCCATATATCAGCATAGGAGGAATCGATACCGAGAAAATGCTTTAAAAAAACTATATCTTTTGCATCTTTTACAGTTTGTTACTGTAATACTAAAATACTGTAACATTATTTTTTCAAAAAAATCTGTACTTAGCCAAATTAATTCTATTAAAATTTTATTTAATTAGATCCAATAAATGACTGTTCATATAAATTTTTCCTGATTATTTTTAGAAAATTAAGAACATCGTAGAGACCACTCTATTAGATCTTAATCTTAATTAGAATTAATCTCTAGATCTTATTAATAAGGTTTTCAAAAAGCACCATTTTTCCATTCTGATATTTCTTAATTAAAACGAAATCTACAATTTAATTAATCAAATTCTAACTTTATTTTATAGTTAGAATTAATAACCACCTTAATGTCTCATAGCCGAAAGTAATAAATTCAATTAATTTTTAAAGCTGACTTATTTAAACCTAAACTTGTAAGTTTCAAAAAAAAATTTTGAACTCTTTGGATTATATTTTGCTAGTCGGTTAAACTAGTTCAAATCCAAAACCGAATTTTCACCAGAATTATAAACTAAAACTTGGCTAAAACAATTTATTTAAGTAACTATCAGGAATATCTTTAAATGTAAAAATTAAAAGATTTCCTTATGATCGGGTCGATCTATAAAATGCCGTGATTATACAATTTTTTTAGACATATTTAAATTTATACATTTCACTTTTTTTATGTTATTAATTCAATTACATATTTGACACTAGACTGAATTTCACACTTTTTTTCAACGTTCCAAAATTTGTTACTAATTCTGCCAATAGATGTATTTCTCTATTAATTTCTTTTTATCCATCAATTACCCATAAAATATTCACACCTGAAGGACCGAGATTTAATTTTCTTAACATTCCATGCTCTTTTGTATTCAAAATATGTAAGAATAAAAGCAACGTATGAAAAAGATTATTTCGACCCTGCAAGGTAAAGTTTATTAATGTTAAAAAAAATTTAAATTTTCAACATGTATTTTACTTGATCTTAATAAATATAAAAATTTAAAAACATGTAAAAACCTACTTTTGCCATTTCCAAACGATCATTGCCATCTAATAAGATAAAATGAGGAGGATTTAACTGACTTTGATAGATAGTTAATACGTTTGTCACTTTGGGCTTTTCCGGACTCTTTAAAAAGTGGTGAGCTGTAAACGGACGACCTTCAGGATACTGAGGAAAAAACAGTAATTGGGAGTCTAAATAGGTGGCAATCAAATGCATTACAACAGCTGCATCTGTTGGTAAATGTTCTTCCCAGTTTTTCCCATTAAAGCTTCCGCCACTATCCCAGCGATATTCGGACATGCTTCCTCCTTTAGCCAATTCTTAAAGAAAATCCTAAATAAATTTTTGCAAGACATTTAATTAACTTGAAATGAGCATTTACTTACCTCTTATTCTTGATATCAGATATTCTTGATGAGGAGTAATCTCAAGAAATGGAACTAATTTAGGCAAAGATGGTACTCTGGTTGCCACTTGTGGAATATTAGCTGTCTTCTTTAATCTTTCTAAACCGACCAAACCAAGATGCATATCCGACCATCCGCATTTCTGAAAAGCTTCATCCAACTTATCAAATTCTTTAACTAGTCTTTGTAAAACGGTTTGAGACATCCACTGGAAGAACAAATAAATTTCATGGCGTAAAAATTTAATTTTCATTACTTTTCCATTCAGTACATTAAATTCTTATCTCAATATAAGATTAATCTGATATTACAAGAGAGCATTATTATATATATATATACTCAATGCATATTATCTGCGAAAAATAAGGTAAAATTTTTCGAGACGTACATCATATTTAATCTAAAATTTTGAATCTAACCCAAAATTATTTGGATAGTTCCTATAATTAATTTAAGTAATAAGTCAGTATTGTCTATCTTTAAACGAGACATCTGAAAATTGAAAAAGCTCATTTATAATTTTTAATTTATTACAATCGCAAAAAAAGATTACATTCTTAAAATTATCACCTGTATAAATATATATATATACATATGGATGATAACACATATAATTATAAAGTGTATATATATATGTGATATGTTATTATCTCTGTATTAAATTCCACTTAAAAAAGCATACAAACTTTTTAAGCTTTTTTTATTAGTTACAAACAATACCATTCTTAAATTTGCATTCCACTGAATAAGTTTGTTAGGATCAACCTTAAACTTCCTCCATATTTCTTGATTTTGTTGATGGGCAGAAGGAGATACACTCTCTTCAACATTAGCACCTGGTCCAATAGTCACAGGAACTAAAATTAATTGAAAAATTTTTTTTATGAAAAATTTTAAATTATTAAATAAAAGTTAATTACATTATTTTTAAATAAAAGTAGAACCAAAAATAACTATAGTAACAGAACCAAAAGCGGATGCGAATTTTTCATAAAAATAAAATGAACCTGGACTAAGAGTAGAAAGTTGATATGTGCAACGTCGAAGAATTGGAGACACTTCATTCATATTTATTGCATTTGAAGGATTCCAAAAGCTGAATGAATTTGAAGTTTCCTGTACATTTGTGCTGACAGAAGCTTTCTTTTCATGTTCTTCATAATCCTGTATAAATTGGAGTAATGACTGTTCATCATTAATGAAGTCCTTCATTGTTATTACAGGATTTTGTGATGTTGGTAGAACATTAAATGATCTTTTATGGCATGACCAAGGTTGAGAAGGCTTAGAATAAACATGGTTGGTTGAATTAGCTGAAAAAAAATGGAACAAACTTAAGTAAAAATAAAAATAAAACTAATGACTACAAATATTCAACCTCCATGAATACCAGATTTTAATTTTAATGTTGTCTCTTGCCTTTCATCCTGAAGCATTAATCATTTCACATTTCTATTACACTCTGATTATTTTAAATTAGATTTTGAATTCAAATAATATTGAAGTAACCTAATTTTAAAGAAAAGTTAAAAGTAAATTTCACAAAACAATCCAAAAAATATTAGAAACATACAGAAATAAAGTCTAGACATCTATGCTAGCTTATAAAATGTGACAGATTAAACAATAGGAAAAAAAGAGCAAAGAAATAAAAACACATTCTATGAAAGCACAAAATCTCAGGAAAACACATTAGAAGAAAGTCAATAATGCAGGTCAGAATAAAAATTCTGCAACATTTTAATACTGAATATGCAAATCCACAAGTAATATATGCATATATATCCTTCCTTCAATAATGGTGTTATAAAATGCAAATAAAAGATTTCTAAATTTTTGGAAACAATTTTAGATATGAAACTTCAAAGGACTATTCAAATAACAAGATATTTTAAAATAAATTTGTTAATTTATTTTTAAAATAAATATAAGAAATAAAATTATTTTTAAAAGCACTCACTATCATTCAGTAATGAGGGATATACCCAGTGGGCAGTGGATAAAGTTCCTTGTGTGCTTGGCTTTAGATCACAGTCCCGAAATGATAAATCATTTTGAGCAGAAATTTTATCAGTTTTTGGAGAGGTTTTAAAGTACTGTTCTGTAAAAAAAGAAAAATTATAAATTGTACATTATTAATTTAGCTAAACACATTTCTTTTTGAAATTTTAATTTAGCCAAAAACCTAAATTTAAAAAAATAAATTTACAGCAAGAAGTAAAATCATTAATAATTAATTATATAAATTCTCATAAATTTATTCTAAACTCCTATATTATTAAATCTTGTATCACTTATTTCACACTTTAAAGTGAAACTTGCAAATTAGATTGTTGCTTTCACCTGCTGATTTGATTCCTAGTAATTTCTTCTCAGTGGGAGAGAGAGTAATTGGTTCTATTGTATATGTTTTATATAAATATTTGGTGAAATGAAAAAGAGAATTGATGAAAAATATTCCACTTAAAATAATTTCAACAGGATAATGAAACCCATTGATTTTTGGCAAACTTCTGGAATTTTTAAACCTATAAAAGAAAATGAAAAAGTGGTAAATTATAAATGTAATTTAACATTGAAAAATTAGAGTAAAATTCTAAAGATATCAATTAAAAACTTTTTAAATTTAAAATATTTTGCAACAAAAAATATACAATTTTATTTATCTATCTTATGCAAACTATAGCATCTTATGCAAATATATATTGTAAATCAATACCTACAAGTCATATAATAGTACTGTCAATATGAATACATTAATGCAGCCCCAAAATAAGTGACTTCTTGCTTTGTGCAAGGCAAGTTTAAGACTTAGAGTATTCTCTAACATGTTGCTCCTCTTTCCTGGAGAGGTCTGCCACATTACAGCTCTAGAATAAAGTATCAAGGATCACTTAACAGTTAAAAATCATGTAAAAAAAAACCAAAAAAAAGAACAGCTAATCTTTCTACGTTACATCTTTTCCATTATAAAATTAACGAAATGATTTAAACGTCCAGACAATTATAAAGAGTTTTAAAAAGTTCAATAGGACAAATTGATGAAACTCACTTCATTTGAAAATATTATCTTAAAACGGATAAATTTAAAAAATGTTTCTAATGAAATATATCCATTTCCAGAGGAGGAACAATAAAAAAAAACTAGAAGTCCGTTACGAGAGCGAGCATGGCATTGAGCATAGTCGAAATACTTCGGCTCTGGAGAACAAAAATGACGCCAAAGAAAAATGTCGCACTATCGTTGAAGGGATACGTTGTTGCATTTCCTCTCCCGGTCGTCATTCGGGATCAACTTTCAAGCTTTTACGTTGAAAAAAAAATTATTTTATAAATAGAATGATCTATTTTCTTAATCGTATTTTATAAACAAAATACGATTATTATCATGAGTTGTCGCAATAAGATTTTTGCAAAGCGATATGCTGCAATGATTAATAGAAAAATTATCGAAATAAAAAAATAATTTTAACACATGCAATTAATAAAAAATTTATAATTTAAGTTTTTTTGGGAGAATAAGCCAAATCATTATTATTAGCCTATAAAAGAATGTTCTGTTATGCACAGTATATTGGAGATTTATTTCTGTTTTACTTTATCCGATTTTATTCTAAAAAAGGGACTAATCCCTATGAAGAACGAATAAATAAGAATAAAGCACATTTTTTGAAAAGCAAGTGAACGTCAATATTTAGTTCAATCACTTTATGAATTGTGTTTGACATTAAAAAATGAAACTAAGAATTATGCCTAGGTAGCCGATGTTAAATAAAAATAGTTGATGTTTTTCCTGCATCTCCATCTAAAATTTAAAATTTTTTACGAATTTATTTGAATATGTTCATTGAGAAAGTGATCTTTCATTACATTTCATGACTATTCTCTGAAACTGTTCATTAGATCCATAACTTTCATTTTTACGGATGTCGTGTTTCCATTAAACTCGTTTCAGAAAGAAATCCGGATTTCTTTACTATTAATCCCTTCTTGCTACTTTCGATTCAAATACGAGCATCGTTAATTAAAAATTGAGGAATTATTTTTTAAATAGTTTTTATAAAGCATGTTCGCTTTCAAAGTGTTACTTTATTTATTTATGTCAATAAATTATATTGCTGCGGTGATTTTACCTAAATCAAATTTTACCGATGGTGGTAAGTAACCCGAAAACATTATAAAGATGTTCTTACTTAATTTGAATATATATCCACCTGTCTCGATTTAAGCAGAAAAATTTCTTCGAGTCATACATTCAGAAATGATATTACTACTGATTGGTTTTCTGAAAAAACAACGACTCAACTATTTCTTAATCTTTTAAGCAGTCCAAAGCATTCTTTGAATGCGATTGTTTCCGTCCGAGTTTGATTTTTTTTTCAAGAAAAGCTTCAGTAAATAAAATGTGGAATAGTTTAGGAAATTTTCTTTCGATCCAAAGGATTCGTTGAAAGAGCTCTGAATAAAAAATCAAAATGGAAACCGGGTCTGAATTTCAGATTCAGAAGTTCAGATGAAGAACTCATTCTAAAACGATATTTTGATTCCATTATTATAATATTTTTTTTAAAACTAAGTACATGGTAGTTGGTTAGAAGACGTTTTCAGTTGCCAGGTTAGAAGTAGTTTTAAGTAGCCAGAAAGAGAAAACATCAACAGACGGTAAAGGCGCTAAAGCAACGGAAATTTAGTTTTCATCTGAGTGAGGACAATAAATTTTTGGTGAACCAAAGATCAGCAGACGAAAAGAACTACAACCATAGCGGTTTTCAAAATTTAATTTTTTTTAAAACCAATATGATGAACAAATAAAATGATTGTTGGAATGACAGAAAGAAATATTAGTCTATACAATATATGTAAATATTAAATAAAATCAGGTTAACTAATAGTAAAACTCTTTTTATTGCCATGGACGTGAACTTGAGTTGAATGTGCTGAATATATGAGCAAGCTAGAAAAAATTGTAGATGAGGCCATCAGATCTGGGTGCGATTAGGTTTTAACAAAGACTTTTCTCCACAGTGCCCTTTTGACTCTTGTAATATTATTGAAAATCCAGTCCACAATGGACAAAAGAAAAAGTAAATTATTTATCCTTTCCCATTTTAATACGTTAATAAAATCCATCAGTTATTTATTTTTTAATTTCGTTCATGTTTTCTTCACATTTTTAATTTCGGAAAATACATTTTTTCTAGTATCTGTCTTATCGAAATGCAGGTACGAGAACGCAACATGTCCCGAAAGGTGGAACGCTCTGGAGCCGAATGATCTGAGGGGCGTGAAGTATCCCTGTCGGTGCCACGACGATCAATGTGGCTGCTGCACGGGGAATTTTCTTTTAAATTTTAATATTAATGTGCGGCAGCGTTTCTGTCTCAACATCACCTACGACACTGACGACGGTGCCTTAGGGATGAAGTTCTCTTTTAACGACTTTGTTATTTTCAAATCTTCTGTGTCAGGTGAATGTTTCACTGTACCTCAAAAATCGTCGAGATGCACTTCACAGAGACAAAAATAATCTTTTTTTGTGACATGCTGCAGGAAAAAATCCGCTTCCCGTCTGCGTGCCCGTTCCCAGGTTCTCGACAATCAGGTTTTGCGTCAGGCTGACCAATGTCTACTTCATCGGAAGAAATGTCCACGCATGTATTAGCGTGGAAACGCAGTGGAACAAGGAAACTTCTTTTGTGTATAATTTTGACTGCATACGAATCGGTCTGAATGGTGTAGCCGTTGTCTCTCCAGAAGACGGAGGAGGTCTTCCCGAAACCATTCCACCCGATGTCGATGTTATAGAGGAATACGACGAACTTCTAGAAAACCAAACAACCAAAAAGCCAAATAAAGTAAAGAAGAAAAGAAAAAGAACAACTGTAATTTCCCATCCGACGACATCGAAAGTATTCGACCTTTATAGTAGTCGATAGATTTTACCAAGGATGGATCATGCAGACTACCAGTTCAAATCTGATCAGGTATAATTTGAAATATCTATTTAAAAAGTTTTAATCGAAAATTTTCGGACTAAAATAAAAACTTTATTTAAACTGACGGATATATTGTTTACATGTTGATTTACTTAGCAAATGCCATCTCTGTACATTTTCCGAAATTCTCTATGAAATACACTTCTTTCTTTTCGGTCTCAAATGAAACCGAGAAATTTTGAACTTCTTAACGAATAATTTGTCTCAGACAAAAAAATTTTTATCTCTTCAGGATCTGGTTGCCGTATATAAATCGTACAGAGAGTACCTGACTGCAGAAGCTATGAAGTTTTTAAAGAGAAGTAAACTCCTTATACATTAAAAGATTTCGTTTGGCCGTCCATAAAGATTTGAAAGGTCAACTATCCGGTTACAAAATTTAAATGGAAAAAGTTTCTGGATTCTTCTTTAAAACGTTGCCAGAAAGGAAGCTAAAAGTTTTGCTTAATTATGGATTTTGCCTTTGCTATCGATTTACTTTGAACGTATCTATGTAATATATATAAAAATACATACTATCTCAACGGTTCGGTAATACCTGGAGTAAAAGGAAAAGAAATTTTACTTCTTTATTTACAGCTAAAGGATCAATTGCCTAAAATTTCGATGCTCGACGACAAACGTCCATTTTTTCAAATTTTCAAAAATTATCTTTTTTTTACAGAGCCAGGGTGATATGCGCGATTTAAGGAAAAAAAATAGATAAACTTTGGTTCCAAGTCATTCAATATTTATCTTATTTACCAAAATAATTAATAAAGTTGCTTCTTTTAGAATGATTGTCAGTGGCTGGACGGAGTAATAAATATTGTGTCTAATTGTAGTAAATTTCAAAAACTGAAAAATTTTTGTTTTATTTACTATAATTATTGTTATGCCTGTTTTCTTTTATCGCACCATTTGAATGCCAGATAGCGGTTCTTATGGGCTTGAAAAGAACCGCTACAATCATCTGAACTGGTCTAAAGTAAATATCTTCAGATGAATAAATGTTTAAAAAGGGATATTCAAAGCTTCAAAAAAACCAGGCGACATTTATGGTTTATGAAATATTGTTATCATTAAAGATATATATACGGTGAAACTTTTTATCCGTACTTTTTTATGAAATGAATTCAGATGTATTTATTTATTTTTCATTTTTATTTATGGATTTTATGTTGCGAATTTAGTATAGGATCCTTGTGTAGTGTATATTTTCACAAACAGCCAAAAAAACGAACTTCCGATTTCGATAAGTTCAATTCAAAGATAAATTTCTTTAAAATTCTTTAATATTAACGACATAAATTCCAAAGAAGCCTCAATTAAAAATAATCTGAAAAATCTAATTGTCCAATTGTCACCAAATGTAGAAAATATTAGTACAATAAGTTTTAGTCGCTCATCCAATTATATAACAATTCTTTGTTTCTTTTTTTATGTTTTTGAGCAAAGTAAAAAATTTTGAATGAACCCGAGAATGCAGCTTGCAAAACAAGTTTGTTAAAACTGTTTTGCAGAACAAGTTATCATTAACTCTGGCATTATGTTTTGAACCGCTGACCAGTTCATCTTGTGACAAAAATAAAAACTTTTGGATATGAAAATCATTGTGGTTGCAATATTTTTTTTCAAGATATCATCAACAACTATCGGTATGTATAAATGAAAGTTCATGGTTCCAAGACAAAATTAAAATTTATTTATCTTTTTTGGTCATATTAAATTTAAATAAAATATTAAAAGATGAAAATGAAAATTTTTAGTACTGAAGAAAGCAATAAAATTGGCCAAATAACGTCACAATAGTCTTTTTAACTATTAACTTTAACTCATTAACTCATTGAATTCATATCATTTTATGATGAAGTAAGCTAAAAAGTGTTCTGTAATGTCGAAGTCCGAAATAGTAACTTAAGAGAAAAATTGTTCTTGAAAAAATTATCCACAAACAGTACGGCGGTCTATTGAAAAATTTATAGTTGAAGATTTTCTGATCGCGAAAACGTGGTTATTTGAGGCAATGTTCCTCTGTATCCCTACACTCCGGGCAAGTGTGTTAAAAGTTAATGTTATACATTATTAAACACATTGATGAGAAAATCTAGGAAAAATCTTTTTTTATTATTATGTTAGACATTCGTTTCGTTGCAGGCAAAAGATATCACTTTATCGCAGCAGATAATTGCAGCGTTATCCCAATACCGATTGCGGACGATTTTTGAGTATCATTCAATCAGAAAAACAAAATTTTTTTAATATAGTTCCTGAAAGAAAACCAAGAGTCCGAATCAAATTTATTGTAATGTTCCGTTGCCCAAACGAAGGCAACAATACGGAACTACTATTTCGTCTTAAAAGAATATTGACTTATTAGCTTAAAATTTTCCTTTACTCAAAATGTCTATGAAAAGTGAGATGAATGCAGAATAAACGGACACTGCTAAATCGAATACGTAACTCAAATAAAGATAAATGAAAAATCTTAAGATATGAAAAAATTTTGACGGAATAAATCGCAGTAATTTTTCTCTTTATAAAATGTTGTTCATTCAATGGCTTACCTATGATGTGTCTCTTATCAGCATGATTAATATTTTGCCTTCCAACTGGTTTAGAGCGAGATTTACACTTAGGGATACCTAATATCAAAGGCCAATAACTATGGCATTGACCTAGAAGTTTTGGTGGTCTTGAGCAGTCAATGGCCATAAAACACAGTGTTGTATTGAATTTACTCTGATCATTACACCCCTGAACGAGGCGGTTCACGGCAATGCGATTTGCATTGCACAATTATATCAATGTTAATATTTTTCCTCAATCTTAATAAGTGAATAGCTCAAAGAGTGGTTATTTTCAGCATTATATTTCAAGCTGTTGTTCTCTTAAAAGTCCATCATTTTAATTACCATTTTCCTCCTACAGATTATTTCGGACAATAATCAGCAAACCATACCTTTACTGTTTACTTATTATTCGAATATCTGCAGAACTTGACACTGAAGCTCATAGAGTCCAATATCGTAAAGAAAAACTCGATTACCGCAATCGTCAAATCAGTGTAAATCTTTCGTAAATCATTCGTAGCTCAAAATTGTGGAACAGGAAAAAGATTTCGGGAGAATCAGATCGTTTGTTGATGATCTAAGTCACAAATTGTTGGATCAATTTACGAAGAACGAAACATTTTTTGGCGAATTTCTATTGTGAAGACCAAAAAAAATGGCGGATGAGCAAGTCCAGCATTCCATCATTAAAAAATATTTTAAGATATAATTCTATATCTCAAACCATTTACTTTTTCCAGAGCTGTTTCTTTGAAAACCTAGTTTTCAATTATCGATTCCATAGACAACGCTAAGAGAAGAATTTTGAAGAAATCTTAGTTATACGAATAAATTTTTATGTCTTGACAGAAAATTTTTTACATTTTTAGTGGAACCTGAATGGAAAATTTATTACAATCTGACTACTAATGAAACCATCGACGTGATCGACAGCAACAATCCGAGAAACAGCTACTACAAGCATCAAGCACAAAGGCTTCTTCGAATCGGATTTGGACCTATTCCTTGTTCTTGCCAGAGCTTATCTTGCGGCTGTTGTTCCGGAATAAGTATACAGTATTACAATTTCAATCAGAAAGCGTGCATGAACTTTACCTACGATCCCCGTGAATTCGAACTATTAATTAGTATGTTAATGGATGACAACTTAGTGTTTGAGCAAAGCATTTCCGGAAAGAATCCTCCCCCAGCTTGCGTGCCATTTTCATTGCCATTTTTACCCCAAGTAAATTTCTGCTTAAAGTTTTTTAATATTCACACTCCCGGATACAACTTATTTATGTGCATTGACTTCGAAACGAAAATACAAAGCACACCGATTCTGATTCTGCATTTTGACTGCATGCAAATGGGAGCTGATGGCATTCAATATCATAAACCAGATTGTACCGAACCATCTCAACTGGAAAGTGCTGAAGAGAATAATCAGGAGGGATCTGAAATTTATGACGAAGTATACGAGGAAAATGAAAATAAAACAATCGTCAAGCAAACTGATAAAGAAGTCACTAAGAAAACGCAAAGAAAAACTGCAAAAAAACGAAAAACCCGGAATGTAAAGTAGTGTTGCCCTTCTAAATATCATCTTTGAGAGCTTAAGCAGCTAAAATCTGCTTTGATTGTTTTGAACAATTAATGCTAAAAATTCAGAATTTCAAAATAAAATTGATAAAAAATTCAAATTAAAACATAACTTTTCCAAGTGTAAAGATTAAAGTTAAAATGCAAACCATCAGAATGCTAAATGTTTATTTCCTAACTACATTACTTTTTAAAACAGGTAAGACGGAAGTCGAAGGAATTAGGGTTTCAAATAGAGGAATGCAAAAAAGGCCATAAAACTGAGAAAATGTTCCATGATTGCAAAATATTAATTGCAATTTTTTAAAATTTAATTTAATTAATATAAAAATTAGATGAAATCTTCATAATTAATAACGGACCTAATTTCTTCTTTGGTTTAGTGGAAATTACTAATTCTGAGTCTCACTTGTTTATAAACATGAATCAATTGAACAAAGACGTTTCATGCGATACTAATTTATTAATTCTGCAGAGAAAGAAAAAATGAGATATTTCGATTATCAAGTAACTTAGAAATCCTTCCGTGCAAAAACATTAAAATCAGAATTTTTGGTGATATTAGAACTGGTATAAAATTGAGTCAGAAATATATATTTTTTGAAGCAATACTGAAAATCTAAGGCAAAATACGGTCTGGAGGCAAAGAAATACAAAACCCTAAAAGTAAGCGTTTTCATCGCTAATCCCATCCCGCGCGCACGTAAAGTGTGCACATCTCCTTCCAGACTCATCTTCGAAATCTTTGAACAGGTGAATTGCTGCTCACATCGTAATATTACAGTGCAGCCCTTTTCGTGCGTTATAACTTTTGAAAATTTTTACTTTTCTCTTTTTAAGAATCACGAAAACTATTTCTCTACATACTCTGTATAGTAAATACAACTATATTTTTAAAGTACACCATAAACCACGATCCATGAATCAACATTGATAAAAATATTTTGATTCCTATTAAATTTATTTCTTGAAATCTTTTTTCTTATGTAAAATAAGATAAAAATTTTAAGTAAAACTTCAAAGTTATTTCATATTTTACCGTGGATTAAGTACTAAAATATTGAGCCAAATAAAAACGTTAAAAACAGCTTCTTTACTAATCTGCTTACGAATTTTATAAAGATATAATACACTACACTAGTTTATTTAATTGTCATTTCTTAAAGAAAGAGGTAATTTGCTTTTGAAATAAATAACTATTGAATCAGATACGACGTAATGAGCGAAGCTTTTACCTTCCCTTGATAAACAGTTCAGGATACTTGATAATTTCCAATCCTCCAAGTTGTCCTTACATGTAGTTATCATAGTCAAAAATGACATGCTTGTATTTCAAAATTAAATGTGATGTGAAGTGTAGCACTATAATTCTCAGTTATAAAAATTATGGTCATACTGATGTCTCATTCTCATCACCAAGCCTTAGTAAATTCTGAATCCTATTACCTTTATCTGGAAATCTCAATATTTCATCATCTACCTTCTTTTCTGAACATAGCTGTGGTTCTAATGTTGCAGATTTTTTTATTGGTGTTTTAATTGGGCTGCTTTTTTTACTATTTGGATAAGGTTTAATCAATCTTGCTCTGAAAAATGAAACAAAAATAATTTATCAACAAAATTGTAGGTGATAAGTGTTGTATAGGAACTGTAATAGTGTTAGGAAAATTTTTTCAAAAATTTAATTTTTAATTTTCAGCTATAAGTAAATTCCTATTTAAAATCAAAAAATGTGAACACAGAAAATTACTAAAAAAAATATTTTTGATTCTAAAAAAAAAAATTAATTATTAGTCATGAGAAAAGATTACTTTCTTAAAATGTAAAGCTAAATTTTAATTTTTATAAAAATCAGTTATGTTTTTCATCAAAAAATTATTACATTATAAACTTTCTTCAACTGTTATAATATAAACATATTATTCAAATCAAGTTTTAGATTTAAATAATTTAAGAAAAATAATTTTCATAAATAATCTCAACATAAATATTGTATCAATATGCTTTAAGGAAATATACTTACACATCAATAAGTTTTAACAGAAGCTTATGATGAATTTGATATTCTTCCTCCCCAAACTCACTAGGATCATGCCTTGCATGTTCATACAGATCACAAAACTGATGAATTAATTTTTGCCCACAGCCATTCATTGGAGCTGCCAATACCAGAAGCAGGAAACTTCTTAAATTGTCATTTGGATGTCTTTTTAAATTAGAATCTTGTTTGGTTATTTCTTTTTCCAAAATTTTAACATCATTCACAGCTTTTAATCTACAATAATGTGGTGATGGATTGGTACCAGGAGGCATAATATACTTTGATTCTTCTAATAATGTGGGTTCATACACAATTCGAGGAATCACATCAATATAATGTTCAATTTCCCTCTTAAAAGACTGAAAAATATATTAATAAACATTAAAATGATTTTTTATTTGATCAATATACATTGAAGAAAATATTTAAGATTTCAATTTAGTATCACTTACAGACTTTGCTCCATGACCTATGGGAACATGTGGTCCTCTCCTCGATCTCAAGGCAAACCTCATAATTTGTCTCTTAGCAAAAATAAATAAGAGTATTAGGTTTAATATACCGCAAGCAATGAAAATTACTACAGTAACACCCGACAATTCTTGGGCCATGCAAATTATTTATTTTCGATCTGAATATTTTAAATACATAATCGTAATATTTTTAGAACATCTTTATTTTATGATTGAAATTTATATGAAGGAAAGGAAAGAAAGCATAATACCAAAAAACTGAACACAATAATCTCAAGCATACAAGACTGAATTTGAAAGCAGAATGAATTCGTGATAACAGATTCAAAGGAACAATTTGCATATTCAAAGGAATTCAATTTCATTCCAGTTACAGGAAGGTCCCTAGCCGGAAGAGCGAAATTTTTTTTCTACTAAAATTATTTCTTTCAACTTATAAAAAATTTAATTTCAAAAGTATTGTAAGACCACAATTTAACAACTTAATTAAAGAAATTTTTGTTTTACAACTTTTAACTTCTACAAGATGTTATTTTGTACTTCATGAATATCTTTATAAAGCGCCTATGTGAAGCGAATGTTTTCTTCAACTACTTCTCATTTTTGAATTATGTACAGCTGACATAAAAGAGATAAAGTCCGATATCTATATAGATGAAAACATTCGAGACTAAAGGTAACTTCGGCCAATTATAATTATTTATGACAGAAGTTTTGCTAGCGTTAAAAGGTCCGTAACACTTCCGACATTTATTGAACAAAAGAATTCTCCTTGTTATTAGCGATGACAAAGCATATTTTTACAAACATCTCTTTAGACTGGACATTACATATATTGAAAAGTATTTCTGATACAGTACGGACGTAGTCAACAAAAACATCGAAAGGAATGAAGAGAGTTGAAAGGAAAAACATCCATTTGGTGAGATAGATTTTTTCCTATTACAAACATTAATGTTTCTCTTATTTTGACTGGTTATTTTGGGCTAAGAATTTTTTTAGTACAGCGCGATGTTAAGCCTTTAGAAAATGAATGTATTCTGAATATTGGATAATGTTTGATATTTTAAAAAATATTAATAAAAGATTGAAGATAGATCGTAAAAAAAAATGTCGATGTTTTATGTTTGATGTCAATAAATTAAGTATTCAGACGTAAAATATCATGGACAATTTAAAGAAGTTTCCTTTTCTCTCGTTCGTGATGTAATAAAAAATTTAAAAAATTACTTAAGAATATATGATTGATTAATTCAACATGTTTATAAGATCCAAATATTTTACAATTAGAATTAATTTAATATTGATGATTAATTTAAATCTTAGTGTTTCAACATATAATTTTTGCCATATTAAAAAAATTTGACATTTATATAACTACTTCAAACTGAAATAAATTGTTTATTTATTTTTAAAATGATATTGAAAATCTTATATATATTAATTACCATATTTTATAATTTAATAATATTAAAGGAGCCATTATCTCCAAGCCCAGTTGTTGACATAAGTGATGATGAACTGGTATCAATATCAGTTAGAGATCTCAACAGACAGCTAAAACTCAGAGGCTTGACAAGGGAAGAAATTGTAAGAATGAAACAGAGAAGAAGAACATTAAAAAACAGAGGTTATGCTGCAAGGTACTTGTTGAATTTTGTTGCATGATGTACAGTTTCTGATTGATTATTTTTTTTAATTCTTTATGATTATATTAATTAAATATTATTGTATATTTGATTAAAGTGAATTATAAATTATCATATATCATCTCAAAAAAATTCAAATCGGTTTCAAAACATTATTCTTATTTTTAGTTGCAGAATCAAAAGAATAGAACAAAAAGATGAACTGGAAACTGAAAAATGTCAAGAATACAGGGATATGGAAGCAATGCAAGAATCCAACCAGAGAATGAGGGAAGAAGTTGATTCTTTGCTGGTGAAATATGAAGCTCTGAAAAAATTTGCCATTGCCAATAAAATTCATATACCACCTGAATTAGAATCAGTGCATTAAATGAATTTTAACTGTCCTTATTTTATTTTATACAAGATGCTGTTTTTAAATATTCATCAAAAGATAAAATTCTCTTTCAGATAAAAAAATATATGTTTTGTTTGATATTTTTTTAATTGGTTTCAAAACTGTGACAATAAAAATTGATAAAACAGTGTTAAAGAATGAAATATATTAACATCTATTGTCTATTATTTATTGACATTAAATATTCATATATTGTTTGGCATTATTCAGATACTTTTATTTTTTACTTCTTTTTTGTGATTTCTGCATGCCATCTACAGCCTCTTGAAGCATTTCACTTCCACATTTTGTAATATTTCATTATGTTTAGTGAGTCAGTTAAAATTTTCTACATTATTTGGGTTAGTAACTTTCTCATCATTTACTTGATTATAACTGCAGTTGTTGTAACTTTCAAGCTTGTTATGGGTTAAGTAGAAATTCAATAATTTTCTAAGAACAAAAAAATCAATTTTCTTTTCCAAAATTTATATAAATTTAAAAGATTATTCTTCGCCCTTATTCTGCTGCAAGTCAATTCATAAGATTCAGAGTTGACGCCTCAAACCTGCCTCTCATAATGCTTGTACAAAATAGAACAATGCAATTAGGAAAAACTCAGCTAAATTTTAATTTATTTTATTGTATTAAACTGCAAGTCTTGATAGTTAATAAATATATTTATTTCTCATATTTTAAAGCGGTTATTACCAAATATATCTAATCTAGTCAAAATTTAAATTTCTTACGTTCTATTTATTTTACAGAGATCTTTTAAGCAAAAAATTGTTTAAGAAACGATATTTTCTCTAGCAATTTTTCTTGTTAAGGAATTGTTATTTGTAGGTTACTAATGAACCTCGAACTCATTTTAAGGCATTTAAAGAAAAATCATTCTCTTCGCAATTATCGTCTAAAATTTGCCTGTTTCACTTTTTTGTGGTGTCAACTGAATAAGATCTATTAGATTGTATTTTGGTTGAGTCATATGGCCGGGAAAAAATTCTACCAATTTGTCAAATAATCGTATCCTTTGATCTCGTAAATCTGATTCAATTTCTTGACTTCTATCGCTGACAAGGGATCGCTTCTGGAAAAGCACAGCAGTCAAAAGCTGAAACTGTTTTCCAGTCGTAAATATTATGACATTTATTAAGTAATTTATACAATTCAAGTTTTTAGTTTAGGTAATAAATAGTTTTAATTACATCCCAAGGTACTTGAAAATCTTACCTCTTTAGTCTGCTCTGGATCATCGTGATCTATTATATCAGAGACCGCAGTTTGCAAATAATTTAAGGCGTTCAAACTGTTCTGCATAGCAAGTTCTTCAAATCTATCACATTGGAAGAATAAAACATTGATTTCATTTATAGTAACTTTTAAAAAATAAGTTAATCTTGGATTAATGTGTAAAAGTCCATATACTCTTACCTATGTTTTCTAATCATAAACTTGAATTTCTGAAGAAGCTGATGATGTGAAGGCCGAATCAAATGAAGTTTCCAAAAATCATCTAGTCTTAAATTAGAATAATAGCTTCTTCCTGGATTTCCACCAAATAAGTAGTGAATTTTATTGATATGATCGTAAACCAGTTGATGAGCGAATCGGGGACAAGGTTCTATCCGCTGCATTTTATTCCAATAATTATCTCCTACATTTTCATTTTTGTATATACAAGTCCAATCATTTTTATTAATTGAGTAGACCCAAAGTAAGCTTTGGACGTTATCATCTCTTTTTTCTTTGTCTTTGCTTAGGCCCTGAAAAATTTGAATATTTATCGCTATTTTTATAGATAAATTTAGGCTATACATAACAAAAATTTTTTAAGCGCAAATAAACTCTCAAGTTTTATTGAGGTGCTAAAGTCGTATTCTGAATATTTTTATATTTTTATGAATTCCAAGAGTTGAGAGGCAAAATATTTTGTACTTGCTTACAGATAAAACATATATTTCATCTAAATCAGAGTCTATCGTTGCCCTTTGCGTAAATCCAGGTCCAGGAGTGTTTTCTTCTCTTTTTGTACCGTCGGATATGATATGAATTTCCCCATTGTCTACATTATACGTGAAAAAGTCGTTTAAGAACTCTTTGCTTCTCTGGCCAGCAAAAATGAACAATTTTCTGTAACCCTGCACAGTTCATAATGCGTGATAAAATGTCATTATCTCCATTAAGTTTAAACAAATTAATTTAAAAACCAATATCTCACAGGGTGAAAAAGCATACAATGTCCTGCCCTAGATTTCAGAGTTCGTAGTCCAGGTTTACTAAGTGCAGTAGCACAATCATCATATAATTGCATCCATGTATTGGTAGAAACATGATAGGAATAGAGCCCAGAGAATTTAACTTCTGTCACTCCAACGATACCGAGGCAATTATTTCTGCAACCGGAAGCACTAAAATTATTTAAACAACTCAGTATTAATTTAGAACTTCAATAGTCTTGTTCTTAAATTTTTCCTTTAGCTTACTTAATATGATCAGAATCATAAAGTTAAATTAATGGAATGCATATATTCGATTATATATTACAATCTTGCCACTGTCAAAAGTATATTACGGGATAAATTGATATAGAAAAGATACATCAAAAATCAAGTAAAAAAATGAAAAACAAGCACAAGTCACTGATGAGACAAGACTAATGACTGACAAGTGAAATTTTTTAAAAAAAAAGAAAAATCAAAAATAATTGCAAGATATAATCGTTAAATATAAAACTTACCCAAATGGTGGTGTTAAAATTCTACCTCCAAATACGTAAATAGTGCGCTTTTTTATATCCATGCACATTTGATGATCAAATATCAATTCTGGACCACCCATATGAGCAGTGTCTTCCGTTATTAATGTCCAAGTATTGCTTTCTACATCATACATAAAAAAATCACTTTTCAACTCTTCTTGCGACTTATAAGTAGGATCAATATATCTTCCTAATGTAAAAATTTGGCGCCTCTCTGGATCTAAACAAAGCTTATGACAAGATCGCGGACTTGGGCCACCCTAAAAAATGATTTTACTTGAAGGGTTTATCAAAAATGAATGATTATTTTTGACCGACAAATTAATAAGAAAAAAATTTTTTCGTTGTTAAAAAACTAAGTAAATCACAAAAATTACTAAAAAATGTAACACTGAAAATTATCTAACAGATATATTTAAATTTATTTACGAAATAAATTTTTAAGTAATATTGTCTATAATAATATCCAGCGAACAAGTGTCTTCTAGTTTCATAATTATATTAACCAACTTTGAAGTTCATTTAAGTATTTATTCATTAAGAAAACAAAAAATAACTGAAAGTTGTACAACATCACGGATTGAATTTAATTCTACGTTAATAAAAAGTTAAAATTTAACATTTACATCGGCTTCCGTGTTCCTGGAAATCAGAGTCCATTTATTGCTAGGTATATGATAGGACCAAAAGTCATTCATATCTTGATCTCCATCCCATCCTCCAAAGAGATATATAGTCTCAGTGTAAGAATCTATACACATTTGATGTCCACCACGCATGCCTGGGCGAAGTTCTCCTTCTGCTGGAATCATGGTTGACCAGAGAGGGCGATAATCTTGCTTCTTGATGAAGTCGTTAAAATAGCCATCTGATTTTGTAAAAATAATAAATTACTTTCAATCATTAAAACAATTATTCAAAAACCTATTTTGTATAACTTATTGGTTAAAGAATGTGATTAAATAATGTGAAAGAAACTTTAATGCTATGAAAGATGAATTATATCAGTTTAAATATTAAAGTTAAAATTAATATAAACATTTATTTACACTTGAAAAACAAATGTCTATTTTAATTTTAATTTTAAAATTTCATACTAGATTATTTTTCTTTATTCAAGCAGTAAAGATATAAATCTATAATAATATGTAATAAATAATTATTAATATGGTATGCATATAGTCTATAATATATATTGAAAATACCAAAGGATAAGAAATATATAAAATGAGAGTCGATAATTCAAATTTCCTTTATGCGAGACAACAAGGAATTTTTTAAACAACGCCTAAAACAATTTATAGTTCTTACAAAAACATCCTTCTTCCTTTTCTATTCATGTAAAATTGGTGTAGAAAGAATGCTCCACAATCCCTGATATAAAAGCTTAGAATGGTTGCACCTTAATTAAAGTGACATAAAAATAATTGCCTATGATGATGATTATGATATAATTTAATATATTTGATGTTAAGATGAAAATATAAAATTACATTAGACTGCTAACCAGATATGGCTCTTTCCATGAATTCTTCAGCTTCTTGATAAGACCCTTGTAAAACTAAAACATCATGAAGCTGTGAAATAAAATTATCTTCTAAGGACACATTGCTTTGTAACTGAAGAGCTTTAAATGCTTCATTGTAATTATGCTGTCTAAAATGTTTTAAACACAACCGTATAACTTCTTGTTCCTGGAACTGAAAACAATAGTGAATTTAAATATTTAATGATGACTACATAATACTAGAGTATGAAAAATTAAAATAATGTATACTTATTTTACAGAAAAGAAACAATTGTTTATGCAGCACATTTTAATATTGGTTTTTAAATTATTAATAGAATGATGAAATATTGAATTTGTTTAGTACTAATTTGGAAACATTTTAAAATTTAAACCTTGAACAGAGAGACAACCACAAGTCATGACTTTGTATAAATCAATATTTAAATTTTTAAAAGAAGTATGCAATATCTCAAAGTCAAAAAGCAGAGCATTCTAATAATCAACTTTTTTTCTTTTCCCAGCTTCAGCTTTTTTTAAAAAAAAAGCTTCTAAGAATTTTAGTTAAATTTGGTGTGTCCAACTTTTTGAATTCCTTAGGTCATATTTAAAAAAAAAATTTCCTTAAATGAATATAAAAATATGCAAATTCTTATGATAATTCATTTAGACACGATATTAGTAAATTAACTTTACACTGTGATGTTCATTATAATGCTTACATTCTTACTAGAATGTAGTAATAAACTACAAAAATTGTTTTAAATAATTACCTGAAAAGCTGAATTTAAACAAAATAAAATTTAAAATGAAAATACAATCTAAAAAATGAGGGAAAAGTATTTTTTTTGAAGCAAAAAATTTTTGATTGGATGGTTTAAAGTGTATCTGAATGGCTCATATTTTAATCTTAAATATTACTTATTATAATCAGATAAAAACATGAAATCAAATTTTAAAATGAATTGAATTAATCTTCTCAGAAGTGAAAAAATAAAAAATACCTGCTGAAACCAATGCAAACAGGGTGATAAAATATTCCAGTCATCAATTCCCTTCAATTCCACATACCAAATGCTAAAATTGAAACTAGGACCCCAACACTGAAGTGGAATTATTTTAATAAACCTACATGGCACACTGTGGCCATCAATAATAACTTTTAAAGAAAATGTTTCTGGTATACTATCATTTTTTAAACCACTTTCCAATAATTCCATAGTACATTTGTCAGTCATTCCTCCAAAAACTTTAAACTTTCTGAGATTACAAACATGAGTCTTTTCATATTTTCCAAATGTTATGGTTTCCACAATTGATGGAGCTTGCAATTTGAGGATTAAGTACTGTGAAAAAATTAATTACAATTAACAAATCCTAAAATTTTACTACAAATTTTTTAGAATATATGAAATTCAGTCAAATTTGAATACCTGTGGCTCATAATTTGTCTCAGAGGACCATCTTGATGTTTGGTCATTTGACTTATCTTGTTGAATATTCCTGAAAGTATTAATGTTCTAGTTTTTTTTTAAAAAAATTGAAACTTATATGTATTTAAAATAAATATAACAACTTATGTTTTCATAATTTACAATTTACATAAAAGTGGCAAAATCTTACATAAAAAAATATTTCTTTCATGTATTTTAAAATTATTTTAAGATTTAGTCTAAAAAGTATTTTTTCTTACATATAGCACATAACTGCTATGTTTAACATCATAAAAGATATTTTTTTATTACATTTTAGAGAAGTATAAATGGACATTAAATTATGTTGTACATTCCATAAAATAGAAAAAAATGTTTGATAAAAGAAGCAATTTTATAGTTAATATAAATGAAGTTTAACATCCAAATACTGTAATTTTTGTATCAGTAATTAAAATATATTGTCAGTATTTTAAATATTGACAATATTCAAGAACATAAAAAATCTATAGAAAAACTTCATTCTAACAACGATGTCAGCTATCTTTATTTAACATTCATTCATCTGAGTTATGCATGTAAAATTTTAATCTTGTATTTAACTCCTTACAAGTTTTGTAGGTTAAGCTAACAAAAAACTATTTACTTTTAGTAATAATAAGAATCAATAAAGGAAAAAATAAAAGCTTTTTGACATATAAGAAAAATTCGCATACAACAAAGTTGAACAAGTTTCAATTGATTATTAACAAATATGAAATGCTACTTTTGCCATTGAGAATACATTGTCAATAAAATTTTGCTTTTTTACTGACAAAATATAAATGATACATGCAAAGAAAAGTCACTTCACTTACTCCGGAGCATAAGTAGAAGCAAAACTTGAACATTTATGAATACTATATTGTAATTTCTTCATGTTATTGTATTGCAAGTCGGCCATTGCTAAAAACTGAAAATAATCAAAGGAAGATGCTGGTTGCAATGAAAGCATTTGCGCTCGACTTAAAGCAGAAAGCGTTTGTCACGCAAAGAACACTTTGAAGTATCACTGCGTCAATTTTATTTCAGTTAAATCTGACTTGCAGTATTTTTATTAAATTCTGATATAAAATAATTAAAAAGAATAATTTTAAGCCATATCTTAAAAATATAACAATAATGTTTAACACTAATTTTATTTTACGTTCTCACATAAAAAACTTCATCCCCAATATTGTCATAATAAAAAGGTCTTTCGGTTCTTATGATAATTTGACAACATCAAATTATCCAAAATTCTTACTATGTTCAAAAATTTTGAACATTTTTCATGTTCATCCGTTAAGAGGCATTAAAACACTATTTTACTGTTTTCTATGCTTTTTTCTTATTCTTTTAATTTCACTTTAATTCAACAATTGCACTACAACATTTTTGTGCTACTGTTGATTCTTGTAAAATCATGTACATTGAGGACTAATCTTCAAATACTTTAATTAAGTCTCTCAAAATTTTAAGTTTCTTATCAAGTTTCTTTTTCAAGACAAATTTTTAATGGTCTTTGTTATAACTTTCGAATCTAGCTATTTTCCTTTAATCTGTTTATTAATTGAACAGCAAGATTTGTGTAATCAGGTAAAGAAATTTTTTTTATAATTTATATCAATCTCAGAATAAGCATTTTGCAATTCGGATAACATTATTTTATCCAAAAGAGGGACCAATTTTTATCACAAGATCATACCTAATCTACATTTATTTACCGTGTGGTATTAGAATATCACCGCCAAAAGTTCGTCACAAATGGATCTTAAAACATGGCAAAAAGTTTTAAGTATTCCAAAAACAATCGAGGATATTCAAAGCTGAATTACGGAAAAACGGAAAGCATTCCCTTTTTAACGGCTTGAGCACTTTTCGAAATTTCAAGAGACTCAAAATAGCAGAATAAACCTCTTCGATATAGACAAAATAATAACTGAAAAGAATTTGACAGTCTAAATGATCAAGAAAAACACTTTCATACGGAATTATATCTCTTTTTGACAGTTCGCTGGCAGTCTTTTAATTTTAGAAGTGTTTAGTTATTTGAGATATTTCAGTTTCTATTTATGCTGGTCAGCTTAGGTATTTTGTGCATTAATATAAGAGTGAAAATAAATTCCATGGATTGACAAATTATAATTCCAAATCTTATGAATAAATATTTTATCCCCCAAAAAAATTTTATAAATTCATATATAATGCATGTAAAAATAAAATTTTTTTCATTTGCTTCAAGGCAGATCTGGCAACAAAAGATTTACGAGCTGTCATCCTGCTTTGCATTCATTCACCGATTCACATAATCGGTGACTACAGAAAGCAAACCTCCAAGAAGGGATCTGCAAACAAAATCGGATAACCGTTACCGAATCATAAGGAGCTGCAGACTCACTAGGGAAACAAAGTCGCATGCTCTTTTTTCTTATTAACAAAAATTCCCACTTTCACTGGAAAACGTTTTGAAAATATGAAGTGGGTTTTCAAAATGAATTACCTTTCATTATGTCTGGAATTCAACGAAATAAAAGTACAATAATGAGAGTGAGCTATTAAGATGTAACAAAGAATTAGCTCTCGTTGAGAAAAAAGAGATGAAGATAAAACTGCAAAGGAGGAAGATTCCAAAGAGACGCAAAATTATGCCGGAAGCAGGAAGCGTTTCGTAAAGAAACGACAAGGATGAAATACGAAGGGGGTGCAATATTTGAAGTTTTCTCACTAAAGAAGAAGCTCGAAATCATATGCGCCAGATTTCGGTGTTATACATTTTGCGATTCATGGTTAAAAAAGACAATCGGCTTTATTATTGATTTTTTTTAATTCATGAAAAAAGGCGCCAGAACTTCAAGGGCCTGTTCATTCCGTTTTGTCGCTCAGTTGCCATTCCCCTGCAGAGCGACTCTAACTCACTCTTCGGTAGTTGTAGCTCCATGTTAAATAAATGGCGAATATATAATCAATTTTGATCGCACATTATTTATTAATTTTTTAAAATTATTGTAATTATTAAGTAACTAGGGTGAAGATTGAATATTACATGGAACAATTTAGATACCAACAATAATTATATTCTGATAATTTCAAATATTAAAGTGATGTCTGATAAGAGAGAACCTCCTCCATTATTTGATACTGTCGATATCAATTCGAAGTCAAATGTTCACGATGAAGACGAGGACCTTTTCGCTTCTGCCGTTATCGTATGTATTTAAAAAAATTTATAAAATTTTTTTTGATTTTATAATCGTTACGATTTGCGATGTGACAACACCTTTAAAATCAAAGTATTTGTATAACTGCCGGCATATGGACATGAAATTTTAAAAAATTTTAAAACTTAGTTTTTCCTGAGCTGCAATTATCGTTTCCTAAGATCTGAAAATTACTCTGAACGACTCATTCGGACATCATATTAAAAATTATAACGAATTGTATGTGAAGATATCATAAAAAAAAAGAAGTTATTAACAATGAAAGATAATTTTTCAATGAAATCATTATAATAAATTCATAATTGTAATTTAAAATTTTATATTTCTAAAAAATTATTTAAATAATTTATGTTATTTTCTGTTTAGAATCCTAATGATCCAAGTCCACAGTTGCAAAATCTATTAAATGGTTCTACCCAAATAGAATCATTTCAAACTGAAGCAACTGGACAGTCTTTGTATGAAAGTTCAGTTGATCATGAAGGACATGATGAAGAACAATGCTCAAGGAATTTACTTCATTGTACTCAATCATTAGAGGAAGTTGAGACAGAAAATTATGACCACTTTTTGGAAATAACTGTTACTGAGCCACAGAAAATAGGAGATGGAATGGGTTCATACATGGCATATAAAGTCACAACAAAAACAAATTTGCCTAAGTTTAGGAAGAATCAGTTCAGTGTAATGAGAAGATTTAGTGACTTCTTAGGTAAAATTTTTATTTGATTATAAGTTATTAATGATCTATAATTTACTTTCATGTTTTAATAATTGAATAAATTTAGAAAATGCTACTGCTTTTTTAATTTTATTTTTCTTTAGAATAAATATGTATGAAAAATGTATGCTACTATATTTTTTAGGTCTTCATGAAAAACTGATTGAAAAATATTTAAGATCTGGTAGAATTATTCCACCTGCACCAGAAAAAAGTGTGGTAGGAACAACTAGAATTAAGATCTCTAATCAAGGTGAACCTGGAGTACCTTCTGAATTTATTGAAAAAAGAAGAGCTGCATTAGAAAGATTTATGGTAAAAAAATTTTTTATTATCAAAAATCTTTTCATATATACATATATATGAAATCAATATCAAATATATATATGAAAAGATTGGTGAAGTAAATAGGATGATTTAATACATATATATGAAAAATAGTAATTTTCATATATAATTATAATATAAATATAATATGTAATTTAGTATACAGTATAATATTACTGAATAAATATATATGAATATGTAAGTGTATATTATTGTATTACACAAAGTTGTTAGTCTAAATATCCAAGTAAATTTAGTATTGGCCAAAATGTTTATAGGCCAGAACAGCTGCCCATCCAGTTTTAAGTGCTGATCCAGACTTCAGAGAATTCCTTGAAGCTGATGAATTACCAAAGGCCACCAATACATCAGCTCTGAGTAGTGCAGGTGTTCTAAGATTATTCAATAAATTTGGTGTAACAGTTAACAAGATGACTTTTAAAATGGAGGAGAATGATCCGGTAAGTTGCAACAATGTTATATTCATAAATATGTCTGCAAAAAGTAATTTTATAAATTTAACTGTAATAATTTTAGGCTGCATATAAATTATCTTTTCATAGCTGAATAACTTTATTCATAAGATATAATGTTGGTACCAATAATAAGAAGATAAATTAAGAATTCTCTTTAATATTAGTCAAAATTGTGATTTCTCTTTTTTTTTTAAATTTATGATTGATTTAGTGTGGTAATATTTTTTTCGTAAATAATGTTCTGAATTAAGAATATTTTTTCTAAAGTTGATTATTTGCCCTGGCCTTAACATAACAGTTCATATAATACAGTAAATAAAAAGATCCAGTGTTATTGATTAAAAACAATATATCTTTTTAATAAATTTTTTATACAAAAATTTATTTTGCTTCTATAAAACATTATGGTACATTGTTTCATTATATTTTTTGTGAAAAATAATGAACCTGAGAATAGGATTTCTTGTGCGTACATAATTCTTTTTGTTTACTGGGATTTTAAAAAAATTCTTTAGATCTACATATTATTTCAAGTATAATTTATTCAATTTAAAAAAATCATGATAAAATCATTCATAGCTGTTATTAATTGTAATGGTTATGTAGTATAATAAATGTGATAGTTATATCACCATAGTTATAATCATCTGCTGAATATCAATTTAAAGTGGGGAAAATTTAATTAATTTAATGAATAAAGCTAAATTCTCATTTTGGTCACTTATTAGTTAATTATATTGGTTTTGAATCTATTTTCTGCTCTTTTAATGAAACTTATAGCAATTGTTGTGTCATTCGAAAAGCGTGAGATTAAGCAGAAATTTTGCTTTTAACTGTAAATCAGAAAATAAGGAATGTTTTGGATTACGGGTATTTTTTATTCATTTTCATTTCATTTCATTGCTTTCATTTTTGGCAAGGAGAATCCGGTAAGTCTATTCTATTCCGTCTAATCAAATGTAAAGAAATGACAAATAAATGTCTAAAAACAAATTCTTAATTTTGATTGAACAATTAAAAAATTTCTCTTATATAATAAAACTAAAATGAATCATGACTTTTACACATGACTTATTCAGGCTTTTTATCACTAAAAAATTGTTCGAAACAAATGGTTCTTAAGTGTAAATCTTCCAAACATATTTAAAACTAAATATAGATCAGATCAAATAGTGTATTTTAAACCTATTTTTAAGCCTTTTTTTTGATGTTGATTATATAGTGATAAAATCTCAAAAATATTATTTTTTTTTATATGTTATTAGTCTTATACTATACAAATCGTTCAAATGTGTGAGGAATTTGACTTTTTTAAGTTCTTTAAATTTGTCCCTATTTTATTTCTTGTCCTTAAATGTTTATTATCTGAATAAATAATTTATAATAAATAAGCATTAAATAATGCTTATATATATTATAATATAGTTATATTATATAAATATAATTATAATATAATATTATTATAAATATACTAGGCTAAAAACTATTGCTACAAATGCACATCTGACACAATCATAAAAAGTATAATTACCAATATTTATGTAAAGAAAATATTTTTCTCATGATTTCGCATCATTCTCAGATTCTTTTAATAACTTAAAGATAAATTCATAAGTCATAGAGTTTATAATTCCATCAATTTTATTAGGAAACAAAATTCTTGTGAATTTAACAATTTTTATTTAACGGTTTAAAAATCCTTACAGGCTCATAATGAATATGGATAAGGAATTCCGTGCATCAGAAAGCAATTCTACACATAAAAAATGTTAACTAAATTGAGAACAGAGCAATAGCATTATTAAGTAATCATGAATTCAACCATATTCTCGATTTGGATATACACTCTAAACATATAAACAGATTATGTACTTTGCAAGTTAGATAAAGAAAACATTATAAATATGAGATTTCCAAAACAATCAAAACATTTGAAACCTTTAACACATAAGCAAAACTTGTATTGACAGGTATTTTTTCAGTATAATTTCTTGATTTTGCAACTTAAATTCAAAAGGATAAATATTATAATAGGAATGAAATTACAAGGCATAACAAAAATAATAAAATTTATATCAAGCAAAAATAATAGTTAATGAAGAAAATAAAGGGAGAATCTATCGTAATACTTCCTGTACTACATTACTATTGTATCTTGCATTATACAGTAATTCAAAGAGATCACAATTTTGGATGTTGCTTGTAGCAAAGAAGTTAAAGTATTAATATTTTGTTCCACGAAACAGAAAATTCAAATATTAAGAAATTAAGATCACAAAATAGGAATTAAAGAAACAAAAGAGAATTAATGGCAACACGAATGCCTTTTAAACCATGGATGTAAAATAACATTGTAAATAATTTTGAGGAAACTGAAAGATTTGCGCACCTTAAAAGAAAAATAATAATAGTAAGAAAAATCAAAAATATGTCAGAAATGTGGGACAATTCTATACCAGGTACATTTCTAGGAAATATCATTGAAATATTGGAATAATGGTCTACATTACAGTGGTATTCAAATCATTAGTTGCTAATTAATATTTAGGCATAATGTTGTAATAATTTATACTTTAACCTGATGTTATACACAAATAAATATTAAATAAATGCTACCGAAGAGAATATTCTCCCTATGATATACATCTATAATAAGATAGTTGCAAGTTTGTAAGAGAAGTCGAACAATATAAAATATATTGGGACATAAATACTGGTGAACAATTGAACACAATAAATCAGATATGATCTTATTTAATGAATAATAAAAAAATTGCAGATTCCACGAAAGCATAGAAAAATATACCATTTTAACTGAGGCACAAAGTGTTTGAAAACTCCAAAAGTATACATTTTCCCGCTAATAAAACAGATGACTGATGTCATCCTAAACAATTAAGAATGACTTAAATCATCTAAGTTGGAAACACAAATCAAAATCAAAAACGGTCATTTTGTAAAGATGCAACGCACCTGAGAATGTTTTTGAGAAGAGACCAAAATTAAAGCTCGGCAAGAACTTATTAATTTGTCTATACAGGAAATTAAGAAAGTTCCTCGGAAGGAGTGCTACTCATTAAGGTTAAAATAAAGGATAATAGGTTTTTTTCCATATTAAGAAAGTTATTGAAACAAAATAAATAAAAATGCATTTTAATAACTGAAATTATTTTTAAAAATTTTTCAATGTGAAAAAACTACAAATTTTTTTTAGGTGAAAAAAGAATTGGCAACAAAACAAATATGAACGGATCAAATTTTTTTATTAATTTATGATGCATATTCCGTACTGTATCAAAACTTATAGAGCATGCTTTTAAATGTTTCCAATTTTATTTTGAAAGTAATAAATATTTTCTACTCTTAGATGTGAATAAATCATAAATAATTTATTTAAACTAGCCCTAAAAGATTTACTTCAGAATGACTTTGTCACTCTTTTTTATTGTTGTGCAATTTTGCGTTATTTGTGAAATTTTCGTGTTTTACAATATTTTTTCCAGTTCAGTATAGTTGTTTGCCCTTCTTACTTAAGTTTAAAAATCAATTTATTACAGGTAAAACAGAAAATAATTTAAAAGTTTGTATTTTTGTTTCAAAAATTTAAATGACATCTTTGTGAGCTTTGTGAGCATATTGATTGGTCGTATTTTCATCGCAGTCCGTGAGTTGAATTACCGAGGAAACATCAATATAATTATCAGCATTTGAGAAGTGTGCGAGGAGAAGAGTATAATAAAAATATTTGCGTTTAATCACATTTATGACAATATATAAAATGTTCTTTGCTTTTTTACTGATATTAAAGAATATTTAAAAAATTATATATATATAAAGAGTGAATTGTATTAAAAATTTCTTTTTGCTATGGTTTACTATATTTTTAGTGGTTTGAAGATAAGGCTCAACAAATTGACAATCTTGATGCTCAGCTCCGAAAATTGCACTCTAGTGTCGAATCTCTCGTGATGCATCGCCGAGATCTGGCTTCCATGACTTCTTCTTTTGCTAAAAGTGCAGCGATGCTAAGTAATTGTGAAGAGCACACTTCTTTGTCCAGAGCTTTGTCTCAGTTGGCTGAAGTTGAGGAAAAAGTTGAAAATTTACATAACGAACAAGCTAATGCAGATTTTTCAATTCTGTGCGAACTTCTGAAAGATTATATCGCACTGATAGGAGCAATTAAGGTAAAAATAGGACAGAATTTGCAGCAAAAGATTTGAAGAAAAGATAAAAATTGATGTGCTCTAAAAATTTTTGTTTTTATTCTTTAAACCAGTTTAAATGACTGAAAATAATCTCTTTTTTTATTGAGAATTTATACGATTAAATTAAGCTTAAATCACAGAAAACGATGAAATTTCTCTAAAAATAAAATAATTTGATTTATTTGTAATTTTCAGGATGTATTTCACGAGAGAGTCAAAGTTTATCAGAATTGGCAACATGCGCAGTTGATGTTAACAAAAAAAAGAGAATTAAAATCGAAATTTGAGTTGCAAGAACGAAGAGATAAAAGTAGTCAAGTTGCAACCGAAGTAGCTGAATGGACTGCGAAAGTTGAAAGGGGCCAAGAAGAGTTTGATAATATCAGCCAAATGATAAAGAAGGAGATGGAGAGATTTGAAATCGATAGAATCAAGGATTTCAAAGCTGTTATTATTCAATATTTGGAAACATTGATGAATCAGCAACAAGAGGTATGAACTGCAGACTTTAACTAATCAAACATAGTGGATAGAAAATTAAAAGTAAATGGTAAATTATAAAGAATAATTTAGAACTGTTTCAAGAAGTCATACTTTAAATCAAGAGTAACTTTTTTTCCTATAATCAAATTAAATGTTTGAGGGCTAAAAATTTTAGGAAGAATTATAAAAAGTCATAATCATAATTTTTAATATTATAAATTTAATTTAATATTTTCAGTATTATGGCATGAATATATTGAATTTCAAGATGTACAAAGCTTTGAAGACATGATGTAATGTAAAAAATTCTTTTGTTTCAGCTTGTTAAATACTGGGAAATTTTTCTGCCAGAGGCAAGGGTTATTGCATGAAATAAAAAGAAGCGCTAGAAATTTGTTTTTCGGCGCTTCAGTTTTTCAGAATTAATGTTTCCAGCACGGATTTGAATATTTTGAATATTAAAATAACCATTTGTTATTAGAAGCCATATCATATTTCATATTGCAAATTATTTACTGATTTTCTTACTTCAAAAACACATGGAACATTAGCAATTGATACATTTTTTTGCTTATTAATTCAAAATATATGCTTTAGTTGTTTTTTTTAAATTAAATATTATCTTATAAGAAGGCGCGTGAAGTTAAAAGGTTTATGTAAGTGTGAAAAAGAAATTTTCAATAAATTTTTGCAAGCCGTAAATGTATAGTAAAAATCAAATTCTTTAAAAAATACATAGGCTTTATTATTAATTTTATAAAAATTTACAAGCTTTTCAAAAAAAATATATGAACGGTCTAGATAAAATTGTTTTCTTAGATTTTCAATACAAGCTCTGATTTGTAAAATATTTTATGTTTGTTTTCTTTATCATCGAGTACATATTTATATATATATATATCTACATTACGGTTTGTAACAGTAAATACAAATTGATCCTAATTACTGCAAAAATATAAAAAATTTTTGTTTTTAAAATTTTAAAATAGTCCATTTTAGATTTATATCTCTATATTAGTTCAGGTGTATTTTTTTAATATTAATGATATATTATGGATAAGTCAAAACTGTTAATTTTTATTCATTAACTATATATTGTTATAAATTGTTAATTTTTGTCTGGGCTGATTTATCTTTTTTTTTTAAATAAAAAACAAAGATTTACTTGACATTTATTTGGTGGAACAAAAGCAAAAATATAATGAATTAAATAATGAAAACTGCTTTCAAGAGTTTTTATTTATTCTTTGAATGGCTTTTTTAATTCAGTCAAATAAATTGTCTACATTCTAATATACACTATACATGGATAATATATAGTATTGAGTATGTAATCCTTGAAAAAAAAATAAATGAATTAATGTTAATGAGAAAGTGAAAAAGCACTTATTAAGTGAAAGAGGCCTGCTTTCATAGTATCTGTAGGCAATATTATCTTCTCACATATTTTTTATTGTGCAGATTTGATTCCTTAGATTTACACGATATTTTGTTTGCAAAAACAGTCGTTTTTGAAAAATAATAATTGTGTTAAATTAAGCATTTTATTTAAAAACGGGGATTTTTTTGAAATTAATAAAAATAGATTCATGCTCGAATATGTTCTGGTTACATAATAAATTTTGGAAATAAACTTTTGTGCGATAACAGTTTACGTCATAGATATCTTTAAAATTTCATATAGGCTATTTTACCAGAATTATTTATATTTCTTTTTTTTTTTATACCATGCATTAAATAATTCAGTTTTGGAAATATAATTTCAATTTATGTATTATGCACTAGTTTTCATTTAAGTTCCTTTCGTTTATATCATTAAACATTTATGAAGCAAATGTTTCACTTAAAAGTTTTTAATCTTCTTCTTCATCAATATCAGTTTCGTAGCCGGATGGAAGGGCATTAACTCGCGGATTATGGAAAAGTGTTTTATTTCCATCTCCCCAAGGAAATTTCTAGAAAAGAATGAAAATAAATAAATTTGAAGAAAAGAATTATAAAGTCGATTTAAGTCATTTTTAAAATAATTCATCGATATCAGGAGTTAATTTTGCTTTGGAAAAATATTTAAAGAAAATCGTTTTCATTATAAACGTATAATATTTAGAAGTACAGTTTTAACACAAAATGTTTGGATTACGTGAATATTGTTTGATGGTTGTACTTCACTACAAGTGCAAATCAATGGCAAAATTATTTCTTAGGAAGAAATAATTCTGTGGTTTTTAGGAAAATAGCTTCCTTTGAAATTCGTTCATTTAAAGCGTTCCCAAGACATGTGTCATCAACCCGAGCATCTCGCTTTATTATATTTAGTAAAGAATCGAAATTTTGTTCTCATGTCAGATAAATTTCGCTTTTAATGTCGAAACCACGTTTTGTAGCGGACAATTCATTGATCAAGATTTAAATTATGTACACACAAGTTTGACTTAGTTGCCTTTATTATACTTAAAAAATTAAAAATATAAATAGAATACAAAAAATATTAACTGAAATAAAAAACAAAAATAAGTTTGTTAAAAAAATGTTTTTAATTGTAATTTCTATTTTGTACATTATTTTTTCCTGATTTTTAAACGGAGTTCGCACCCGTTACGGCTTAATCTAACTCTTAATAAAAGACTCGTGATTTTCATTTCATGTCATCTTCCTACTATGAAATCGGTCAATGAAATACACAAAAAATTTAATATAAATGTAAGGATAGAATTATAATATTAAAAATAGAGTCTCTATGAAGATCTTCTCTTCTTTAGATTATTTCTAATCTATAGAGAAGTCCCTTCTAGAAATCTACAAAGAAGCAAGAGATCTCCCTTCATATATAATAATTTCTTATTATATTGAGGTCTTTGAAAGGACTGTCCAAGAAATAATCATAATGAAGAAATGATATGATTAAGGGTATTTTTTTGCGGCTCATGAACGTTGTCTCTCAAGTAGAATATTAAGTCATATATAAAAATGTCAGTGGAAAAAAATATTCACTTTAAAATTAATTTCAAATATTCTCATTTCAACTCGTACGTATGATTCTAATTTCACCAAGGATTCGTGAGATGTACAAGAAATGCACAATTTGAATGAGATAATTAATTTCTGAGCAGAATCATCAAAAAAAAAAATCACGAAAAATTAGTTGGTAAAGGATAATGCGATGGTATCATGAAGTCATAAAATTTACAGAAGCTATTAAAAAAATTGCGGTTTGAAATTGAAGGTAAAAATAATTTCTTTGTGGGACTAATCAAAAGTTTCTGGTACGTGCATCAAATTTGTTAAATGAATAGGGTTCGGTAAATTTAGTTGCCAGGGTTTCAATGCGAATGTACCAATTCTAAAATAAATGCAATTTTATTTTTTGATTAAGATGACCACCGGCACGATGATAAAAAAACTTGGGAAAATTATCCACAATTATCTTATTTCGCTTGGTCTGCAATCTCGTTAAGTCTTTATGCAGCACCTAATCTATATTACCCCACAGTTATGTGCATGTATGGTGTGTGCAAATAAGAAAAAAAGTTGACATTACCTTCCTCCTGATTCGCAAATGTTCATATTCAATAAAGGGTGGACGCTTAGTCTCACGATCTGATATAAATATGGCATAGACTGCTGAAGCAAATAAACTTGGTATACACACAAAAATAAATATTCTTTTCCAAAGATTAGATTGATTCTTGCAAGATTTTGGCTTCAAGAAAGGATGCACAAATTGCTTACATTCCTTTTGTACTGCAAAGCAAAATGAGTTCGGCAACATAAAAAAATAAAAAGAAATTTTATTGCTTAGAATTTGGGAAGATTGGTTTGAAATTCTCTTCTCAAAGGAAGACTTTTGTTCTTGTCAGTCACTTTAACTTTGATGACGGGCTTAATGCTTAAAAGTTTTTAGACGTTACGTCCTCTTGTCTCATGACAGTTCTCAGTTCGGGTGGCAGAACTGTGTTCTTGTGGTTCCAGATGCATGAGGGCTTTATTTTATAAAATCTGTGTTTCAGCGACAAACTACTGATCATCATCAAATCGTCTTTGCCCGTCATTGAATGTCGATCCTATTAATATTATACTCGTTATTTCAAAAAATTTAAAAATCCGCATTATCATGCGTATTATTCGGGTTTTTTTAAAAGGAAAAATCGTAATCTGATCAAGGGTTCGTGTTGAAAAAAAAGAAAAAACCGGAAATTTCAGAATAAAATGAGACGTGGCAGAAGCCGAAGCATCTGCCTGCTCCGTCTCTTTTGCAGACTTCAGGGAGATTTTTGTTTGTCTTGCTGTCAGCTGCAATAGTCAGATTTATAAATTTTCTAGCAATCTTTAAATGACGCCCTCAGCAAAAAGTTTAAATGTTAGGAAAGTTCGTTAAAAAATTTTAGTTTTTGAGCGCCATTCAAAAATGTGCTTGGTAAAACTAAAAAACCGAGGAATTTTTTTTTTCTAAAAAAGACCGAAATAACTGCTAAGTTCTCGTAAACAGGGGAACCGGCAAGAGTTGATTATTATACGAAATTAAATATTGTTTTGCTGATAAAAGAAATGTTCTAAACCAGGTATTCGCAAGACAAGCAAGATAGAACGTTTCTTGCGCGATCTTTGCATGTTGGAGACCGGTTTTTCTCTCTGAAATGATTTAGTATCGTAAAACCTAACGCACGAAGGCAAAAGAGGCCCGATGGGGCCATGCAAGGCCCCGCTTATTCGAATACACCTCGTCATCTGCTTTGATTTTCGTGGGCTCTTTTGCCAAATTTCATATTATGTGTCAGTTATATCATCTGAGACGTGAAAATTTGCAAGGAATATTTTAGGTGAACTTTTTAGGGAAAATTCACTCTTACGTAAAAATATATAAGAAGGCTGCTTTTTGGAGCGGTAAATGAATTGGAGGTGAATGCCTTCTCCTTTGCTGGCACTTAATTTAAACTTTTTCTGAGAGAAGTGGAAAATATGAGTAAAATATTTTACAGAAAATAAATCGTTATCACGTAATAATCGATACAAACTGTGAAGTGAATTTGGCTTTTTTACTTGAAGGCACTTGTACTGCGGCGGTTGCTCTTTGCATTCGGAATAATTTCTCCTGTTTCTTATGAAAATTTTACGGATGGAATTTTTGTTTTCCGAAAATCTAAACATTTTTAATGTGATTTTGCGTGGAGCCGAGAGTAAACAAATTATTTGAAACATGTAAATGGGGGACTCATTTTGAATATGTTTAAAAAATATTCGAATACGGAATTCCATTAAAGTACAGGTATGGTTTAGCGGGAGTGGGAAAATGGAGAGGACCTGCGTATGTGATTATTAACAAATAAAAATTGAAAATATTTCAAATATATTTTAAAAAGATTTTTACAAAATCGACGTAGAATGATTGCGAGCTGAACCTGCATTCGAAAGGCATTTCTGAAGCTAAATGTCGAAGCACGTTCAAGGGGTGACCCGAGAGGGTTTCTTTAATTCCTGTTGCGGTTTCCCTCGTGCATGCACTCTCGGTGGCTTCCACTGGATATTATATTAATTCACTCGATTTTTTTTCGGTTAGACAAAGAAAAATATAAAATATTTTTTTTTCTTCTTTAAATCGGAACCTTCACGATTCTCTGACTTTTTCTCTTGTGGTTGGGATCAAAGAATATTTTCAGTAGATTCTACTTTTCCCTGTGAGGATCCAACAACTCTTCATGTAAAATCATTGTGAGCTCAGCCAGAATAATTTCTCGTGTTTGTTTTTGAAATTTTGTAAATGGAATTTGTTTATTAAGGCTCATGAAGGAAGCTTCAGTAATGAATCCTTTGGCAAAAGTATTCACAAATTTTAAATTGAAAATAATTGAACAAGGGTTTTCAACAATTTTTGAGTTGCACATTTTTCCATTATTTGTGCATTCCTAAAGTAAGAGTATTGGTAACTCATATAAATTACTATCTACAATATAAATAAATTAATGGATATAATATGAAAATAAAATATTAATAATTCACGTATGTCACTTTTTGAAAGTCATAACTATAAATGTGTAACAACAATTCAAGGAGTTCGCGTTTTTTTTGAAACGTAAGTACATGCGAGTGATGTTGTTGAATTTCCATTATTACCTATTTTTTTCGGATATCCAAAAATAGCAAAACCCCATTCCAGATCACACGATTTTGAAACCTTACTTTAGAAAAACAGTTTTGAATAAGAGGCAGGGCACGTTGAAAATGCAGAATCGCTTTACCGATTGAAATCTGCAGAATAAGATTAAATCATATCTATCTTTTTGGAGGAAAAATGGAACTATTTGCAACGGTTATACCGTTGCGAAGAATATATATTAAATGACAACATCCTTCTAAATTATATAAGAAGTGATAATTAAAATAGAAGAATAGCCGTTCCGCAGAACGGAAATGCATTTTGTTTATAGGAAGTTAGGTAGTAACACGTAGTGAAAGGTTTAAAATGTTTGGAATGAATCAAAAGCAAGAAACAATTTTAAAGAAAATTACTTTTAATGCATGACCCAATAAGGTCGTAAATCAATTGGCAGAACTTGCACATAAATTTACTTCTTTTGCAAAAATTTTTCTGTCCGAACAAATTCGGAGGCAAAAAATGTCTTTGATGATTGAAATTTCGCCCGACTGAGTTTCACTGCTGTCGAAATTTCCTACGCAGGTGAAGCAAAAACATTCGAGATTTTAGAACTTTGGTCGTTTGTTTTCCGACAGATAATTTCCGTTGCCTTTTTAATCAGGATGTGCCCGATGAAATTTTTTCTCGCCGATTGTGGAACTTGAATCCTTCCAAGTCCAGCAGCTTCCAACGGAAAAACTTTTATGTTCCGCCATTCGAATTACAAACGACTAATGCCAGTTCGCAAATTGCAGTTTGAGAAATTATTGCGAAAAAAAAAATAAGTTGCAAAATTAAAATTATATTTGCTTTAGGAAAAAGTTGGTAAAAATAAAAAATGATTTCGGTTTCGTATGGATTTTATTCAAGCTTTTTTCCGGTTTGCTTCGCTCGGAGTCGGAGAAAGACTGCAGTGGAGCAGGGAAAGTAAAAAAAATGAATAATAAAGGATTTAGACTGCGATACGCAGGACGTCAGCACGGCAAGAGGTAAGGAAGGAGGAAAAGCGTATTCCAGGGATGAGATAAGCATGAAAAACTTGTTTTGCGCAAACCCGGCACGTTTCGGTTGGAACCGCGAAGGGAGCTTATTGAAAGCTCAACACGAGCGGGACACGCGAAGTGGAGGTCGGATCGGACGTAAAGTAAACATAAGTAGGAGACGACTGGAACGGTGCGGCGAAACGTCCGGGAACTCCAGGACGTCTGCTGGAGGACCGGGAGCAGGAAGCGCAAGAGCGACCGCGTCCGGGTCCGCCAGTGTCATGCGATCCCCCGCGAGGCGCGGATTTTACCGCGTTCTCTTCCGCACGCACCCGGGCAGCGCGTGAGCCAGGAATTTGTGATTTCGTGCTAATCAGTGACTCGCTTTCTCTGGGAAATTTTTTTGCGCGCTTTCTGCATTATTGATTTTTTTGTACTTTTCATAGTTCTTTCGACATTTGTTCGTAGTTGCTGCTGAGCTTCGGCACGGTTTTGAGGTTTGTTGCGCGATTGGCAATAAGGCTCACGCATAAAAGAATACCATCACGCAAGCATCCCGAAATTGGCCGAAAAATATTGGGTCGGACAGCAGAGAGGAAGATCTTTTTTGACCACGCGGGAAATCAAGTTCTCGTTTTAGACGATTCGTTAAAATTTCTTGTGAAACATTCTCTTTTAAATTACGGCAACCGTTCAAATTTCAGTTTTCCAACCATTTAGATTTGAGGAACTTAGAGTATTGTGGCGATTAAAACTCCATGATGCGCAGAACGAATATTACGCGAATTTCATATTTGTGGGGTGGTTGGCGTGAATCTTTGAACGATATCGCTTATGTAGGTAATTTGCCGTTAGCACGAATGGAAAACGTCTCTGCTGTCTCCGCTGTAGGTGAAAAAGTAACTTTATTTTCGCCGAGAGAGTTCTGCTGCGAGTTCATATGTTTGATGGCGAAACCGCGCAATTGTTTCCTGAAAAATAGAATTTTCTTAACGTCCTCTTCGGTAAAGTTATTCCTGGTTATAGGCAAAGTGAGAGCCTGCTCTAAAAAACTCGAAATAGAATGTTCCTTTAAAATTTAAATTCAATCCCGACCGTGATTGAATCCTAAAAAATACCTTGTTCAATTTATTTATTAATGTAATTTTTTCATTTTCAGTATTCGCGCAGATTGATGCAGGAATTAAAGCTTACAAAACAGATTTCTAGTCTTTTAAAATTTTGTGGACTTTCATACTTTTCTCTAAATAATTACGCGGATTACGGTCATTAAATTTTTAATTTTATGATCCGTTGTTTATGTAATTTCAGTACGACAATCATCCAGGACACGTTACAACCCCTCAGTGAAATTTATTGTCTTGTTTACATGTACTCTTTGATCTCAATGATTGAATTGGTAAAAAGTTATGAACATTTTTTGGTTTGCTTTAACATCCATATAACTAATATAAAATAATGGTCTTAAGTGGAAAAAGAAAGTAAGCTCTTTTCTCTTATCGGAGGAAGTTAGTAAGTAGACAGAATTTGCCTGAATTTAGAGCAACTCCCCATTTCATGCGCTACCTTCAGCGCAGCATTCTTCATTTCATTATCAAATATTAGCTTGTGAATTACAAATATATATTGTCTTGTCTGAATGCAGCTTCCGATATCTTTAATAAAACGCCAGCCTAATTGGCTTTTTTATGGCATTAATATTCGATATTTCAAATGACGCCGCCGAAGATGAATCTCAGCTCTAGTAGATCCTAACCAATTTTACAATTACTGATATTATCTTTCAAAATTTGTGAATATTTTAAAACATATCTGAAGCCTAATATATTTACATCGGAAAATTTCCAAGCTTTCTTGTAAAAATCGTTCTATGATTTAAAAAGTCCTAAGGTAAAGAAGATGGAACAAAGAACTTGCTTAAAAATATAAATTACGGTTCTGAAAATGTGGAGATATACAATCCGAACTGTTGAATTGGTAAAAGTAAGTGTTTTAAATTTTCTGAAGATCCATCGGAATCTGGAACATTGCTTCCTTTTATCCTTGTTTGAGACAAAACCAAATGATAACCCACTTTTTAAAAAAAATCTTATGCTTCCAGGCGATTTAAAAAATTCAGTCACTATCAAAATGCTTTTTAAAACGTATCCATTGTTTCATTTATATCTTTTCACTTTTGAAATTCCAGCGAAATGATTAATCTTGGTGCTTTTTGGTTTCCTTTACGGCTCTAAAATGCTTTCTTTCAATCGCTCTTTTCTGCAGAATAAGAAGATTACTTTGAGTTTTTCTCCCGAAACAGGAGCTTCTGAAATGAGATATCGTATCACATGCGAGCAGTATGAATATGTGTTGCTCATGCAAATCTCCTGTTGCCTCAATTTTTGTTTAAAAATTCTTCGAAGAATGGTTAGCATTTCTTTGCCATTTTCATGAGTTGAGAACAAAAAAGTTCTCTTAAATACGGGGACAGTTAAGCGGAAATTCCATTAATATTTTGGGAAAAATTTTATGCAGGTTCTTACGAGGCTTTTTCTGAAAACTGTGGTCGAGTTATGATGAGAGGATCAATTTAATAAAGTATTCGAAGACAAACTTTTTGACACTGAAACTTTCAATTTCCGGCAGAAATGTTCATTCTATTTGGATGTTATATTTTGTTGAACTGAAAAGAAATTTTAGAAATTTTCAAAACAGGATAATCGATGCACAACCTGCATAAAATAAAATTCATTCTTAGATGAATTTTCGTTGCTTTGAAGACTGAGGTCATCGGTAGAATCGAAGGTTTATTTTTGATAAATTCTCTTAATTCTTTGCTGTGTCAGAGGATAATTTCATTAAGCAAATATCTGATTTTACCTCATTATCTTTTCATTCATAGCATTCATTTTTTATACCAATACCCAATTACATTCAACCTTTCAATTTGCGATGAACGCAAAATTTTATTTTGTAAATTTTTATTTTCTCATAGAGATTAAAGTCAGACTGCAAGAAATTTTTCTCGGATTTTATGTAATGATCCTAGAAATTGTTTCATTTTCAGTTTAAATTTTATATAGAATAGCAGCAGTCAAGTTTAATGAGAGGAGCAAAGAAAATAAAGGGCTTAATTTTTCACTTTGAGCCTTCTGCTTATTAGCTGATATTTTCAATTTCTACATAAATTCAATATTTTTATTATGAAATTGTAAAAATGAATTCAATTGAATAAATATTTTGATGTTAGAGTGATTTATATTTTAGTTGTAATTTTATTAATGATAATGAAACACCAATATATTAATGGGCTGAGTTTCGTTCATCCTCGTCGGGATATTCAAAATCACAAAAAATAGTTTGTATATATTTTGTAAATTGCAATATGATTCAGGTCGAAATCACGTTTTCGTCGTTTGTCAGTCGGATTATTGATAAATCTGCTAAATTAAAACTTTCGTCTGCAAGATACTTCTAAAAAATACTCTAAATAATAGGAAAATACTTTTTTTAATTAGATCACAATAATTGAGTATTGCTTCACTCGCATCTTTTCGTTTTCGAGTTTATTTAAAATTGAAGCCAATCATGTGATAAATGATAAACATTTACGCATCTGGGTATTGGCATGTGAAGGCATTGTTTGAATGTGTGTAAAAATCAGGGCGAATATCATCCAAAGTGTGAATTGAGAAGAAATGCAAACAAAGTGATGTTTCAAGCGAATCTCAGCCGCGGATTGGGAAAGAAGCAAAGCCCAAACTCTCCGGTGGGATCCAGCGGAGCGTTCCAGATTAAGCCTCCGGTGAAACAGCAAGTGAAGCCGTTCACGAAGGAATCTTTGGAACGTTTGGAGAGCAAAACCGTTCAACTAGTTCGAGACTATGGGTTCCAACCTCGGAGGAAAGTATCGGTTGAGGATGGTTCGGTGTTACCCCCTAAATTCGAACCGTTTCCTAGCATGCTTTACGGACGTCCGCTGGAAGAAATCGACAACTTTATCTATGATGAGGTGAGCCGATTTTGATAATTTATCCACCGAGGAAGCAAGAAGTTTTGATGCAAACATCTCAAAAATCTGTTTTCTAAACTTTCGAATGAATTCTTCAGTTTCAGATTCGTTGTTCATTTTGCAAAGCACTGGTGTTTTAAAAATGTAATTTTTATATATATAATATATATATATAAATAGGTAAAAAATTTATTTTTTTGCGACTGTGCAGATTTTTAACGGAAAGTAAGATGCATTTTGATCAATTCTGGATGATTTTAATAAAGAGGAACATCAAAATCGGTTTACGTATATAAATTAAGTCCTTACTCCAATTCAGAATTTACCATAACTTTATGATTCTATTATAAGCTTCTTTGCATTGTATGTTAACGGAAGCAAGAAGTTTGACGGGATTTGGTCTTTTTCAACGAGAATTTTTGATATATCATAATCGTTAACCGTTTTGGAGCGCAGTCCTCTTTGAATCTTCTGTAAAAACAAATATTTCGAGAATTTCAAGAATATTGTCAAACTAAAATTTTGTTTCCTTTCATGCACTTTCGATCGATCATTAATCCGATCGAGAATAGCCTTTGGCGGTATATTTGAGTTGCGCATTTGCTGAGTTTTCTGTCCTCATTCGGTCTCATCATTTGGAGCGGCCACGGCGAAAATAAAGCAATAAGAAAATTTGCACGCGGATTTGCTGCTCGAAGATACCGTTAATGAATTAAAATATTTCATTGTGAATATATGCAGAAGAGATTCCATTTATAAATATTCTAATAACAAGAAGTAATAAGTAGAAAATTTGCAAAATTTTAAAATATGTAAATGCCACAGAGACGGGAAAATATGATCTTGCTAAAATGTGAACTACGTAAAGTCACTAAGCTTAAATATTTATATAAGATGAGATCTTGTTGAAAAATTTGCAATAGCTCAGCAGAGTTTTTCGCAAAGCTACCCATATTTTCTGAAAAACACAGTAAGTCTGTAATATCATATTATTCGTTATAAAGGATGTATAATATGTGCTTTTTTAACAATGTAAAAAAAAAGGAATAATTCATGAGGAAAACGAAAAATATATATATTCATCGTTGCCTTCCACGAGCCAGGTAAAGAATTGGAGCAATTCTATAAACCACACATGCCACCAATATAATAAAAAGAATTACGTTTTAATGTAAAGATTTTACGTTAACGACAATTTCATGCTGATCACCGGAGTTAATATAGTCTTATGGGATTCATTCGAAGGACTCCAGAATATCGAAATCAAATTAAGATGTTCATTAAAAAGCAATACAATCGATATTATTTCATGATATAGTAAAGTGAATTAAGTTGCTTTAATAGATTATAAAAATTAGAAGATCGCAGTGCCAAATAGAATTGTTTCCGATGAACCAAAATATTGACATTGTTTCGTTAGATTACAATTTTGCACATTTTGAATTATATAAAGATAAACCGTGACATTTTCTTTTTGTAATCCTATGTCTTGGATATTGGATAACATAATTTAGCTTCTCATGGAGTCAATAGAAGAATGAAATCAAAATTTTCAGATTCATTTGATCATTTGTAATTGGGAAATTATGAGGCATCGAATTATTATTATATTAATTTAATATAATTATAGGAATAGGTATTAATATTATAGGAAGGTATTATATAATTAATAGGAAGTAATTAGATGTAGAAAATAGTAAGGCGATGTTAATTCTGCTAGATAAAATAAAGATACATATAACATATCGAAAATTACGTGATTTAATCATTACGATAAATAATTTAAGATGTGCTAAATTTATTTGCAAATAAATAATGTAATTTTTTGAGTTAACAAAAATATGAAATTCGAGATTGCATTATAAACCTATCTTTCATAAATCTTTTGCATTTCCGAACTCTGCATTAATTAAGACGAAGAAATGAAATGAAAGGTTAAAAATCATGAAAAATCGATGATAAATTAGTAAAGATGAAAATTTAAGAATACGAGAATAGGGATTTATCCCAATTGTCATAAAAAGAAAATGTTCGTAGCGTCGCAAGGGCGACATAAAAACAAGATGGTTCTAATTTAAATGAGAAAACGAAAGTCAAATAAAAATTTCTTTTTTAATTAATCAATTTAATATTGTATAGAGAAAAAACAACTGAGACAAGAGCTATAATATTTTTATTTTTAGCGACACACCTTTTCACACTGAAAAGATTATGCCAATTAATGTGCCAAAATTAAATAGAATTTTTTAATACTTTTACAAGACAACTAATCCAGCAGTAATTCTTTTTATAGTCGATTTCTTATAGTCTTTCGATTTTGACATGTCCATAATACTTTAATTGGTGTTCAGGAGAAGACGAACTCATTATTGTAACTGATTCCGCACCTTTTCACAATTTTTCTTATAGAGAGAGGCATATCCTAATGTATAATCGATAATCTTCTGTTCCAGCTGCTGGTAATAATGTGTACTACTTTCTTTAAACAACAGACCGAAAGATGAAATTTTTTGCATTCGATATTGGGCTGCACTCGACTGTATATACTAATAAGAAAACAGACCTCTATTCAATTCTGTTTTCAATTAATGCGAAGAATAGACCTTATGTTTTTATTTTTTACATATGTCTTTTTTTAAATCGTAAATAGATACCTATTCTAATACAAATTATAAGTATGAATAAAAAAGTTGAATCTTTAAATTAAGAATTATTTTTAAATATGGGAAATATTCAGTAGAGGGAACATGAACAAAAAATATAAAAAATCTGAAATTTTTGCATGTTTTTGAGCCGAATGAAGACATTTTCGATGCCGTCGCAGCTTCGAGTGACGAGCGCAGGCCCAAAAGTGGAAGGCTCGCGGCGTTCTGACGGGCCCCTGCCCATCTCAGGTTCGCAACTTCGCGAATTTTCCAACTTTTTCTTGCTTGAGATATTGGCTCAATGAATCCTGCACTTTTAAAGTTGATTCTTTTCACTCGCGGTCATGGAAACCAATTCCTCATTTCTGGATATTCTAGAATAATAATTAGGCGGATTCATCGACAAGTTAAATGTTAGTACGAAAAAGCAATGCATCGGCAAAGCAACCGTTCTTGATTCAGAGCACCTTCGGCGTGGCAAAGACGCGACGCTGCATGCGTCAATTATTTGTTATTATTATGGAAAAATTATCCATCGGTTGAGAGCTCCTCTTGGTTGGAACATCAGATGATCCGCACTACATACCAAGGCGAACAAAAAGACAGTATGCAGTTTGCTTTAACAATTAAGCTAAAAAAATCCCTGATAAAACCTGTCATGTTAGGTTTTAGTTTCAGTCTTTTTTCTACCCCATTCTCTTGTGTCATATGAGTGCACTAGGGAGCTTTGGGAAATGCAGATAACACAATTTGATTACTTACTATTTTAAATCCTTAGCTAGACAACTCCCCCATTAAAGCCACATTTTTTTTGGCACTCTGTAATCAATTCGGTGACATTTTATGTCATTTTTCTGTCGAGAGTTTTCGCGCCATTTTTGCACGGATCTTTTTAATAATTTTGTTTTCGTAATGTTGGAATACGGATTCTGAATCAAGTTATCATTGGATTGCCAGCTGGTTAAAGTAGCTTTTAGATTTTCCTACATAATTTTGCGGGAGTAAGCAATGTTAAAGAAGAACTTCAGAAACCCCGAAAAATCGCTCTTAGAGGTTCAAATTCCTTAGATCAAACTGATGAATGCCTTAAGTAAGAGATGTAAGTCTAATAATTAGCCTATAATTTGGCTTAAATTCCCAAAGAAATTTCTTAAATGATTTAGGATTAGGAAAGATTGAACAGTAAAAGTTTTTACATTCTTGCAGGCTACGAAGTAAATTAGCTTTTGATACTGAATAACGATTTATTAGCAGAATTTGCTTCTGCTTTGTCGATTTAGTCGATTATTAATTATTTAAATGCTGACGTTGCTCGAGTAAATCCAATTACGGGAGGTCGGGAAGCCGAGAGAATATGGACGTCGTGTAAAACGGGAAGGGCCCAATGGGGTAAAAACGTATACGATTATCACGATTTTGAGTTTCAGAAGTTTTCAAACGTCTCCCTAGGGGACAGTATCGGTAGGAAAACGAAATTCGTACATTTTTTTAACTTTACTCAAATTTTCCTTGATTGAACTAAAATTAAAAAAGATCACAAAGGTTACGTTAATATTTATTTTAAATTTTGCCGTATTATATTATAAAAATATTTACTTTGATATCACTGGTCCTGTAAATTAAATCTTAACAACCGATTTTCGCGCATTTTTCCCTCTTATTAATTTTTCCATAGGACTTGATTTTTAAGTTTTCAATCTCATTTTTTACTCTCCTTTCTATCATTTTTAGTAGATTTTCATTGTCTTTTCATTTTACTATTGTCTTTTTATTGCAGGAACTGTCATTCTCATCATTACGTAATTATTAAGTTATTTTTCAAAAAATCTCATGAAATTTTTTATCAGGTAATCTACCAAATAATTTTAGATTAGTTCTTCTTAATTTCTTCAATCTTGTTGCTCAAGTCATACATTACAGTAAGAATATTGATTTTGTGCGATTCTGTATCTTTCTAATACGAGAATGTAACCCAGTTTTTATTTCGATCCATTTTTTCACTATTATTGGGATGAAATGTGTTTGTACCATCGATTTTTTTTTCATTTTCAAAAGCTATACAAGTTATTAACTGTATTCTTTCATTTTGCCCACGAAATTTACATTAACATTGAACATGTTTCAGTATCTTCTTCAATCATTATGCGCCAAAAATTTTCTCCAGTTACCTCGGAAAGAATAATTTCTGCTTTCGTGGATTGGTTCAACAATAGATAAATTTTTCTTGATTCTGTTAAAAGATCATTCTTGTCACGTTTCAGTCATACCAGTAAAAAGCGATTACTTACATACTACATTCTCACCATTGATATTGTTTGACTGATTTTATGAAATTATTCCCACATTATTGTTCAGATGCTGCCCCCAGGAGATTTACATTAACTTTATTCTCTGTCAAACAATTCAAACTGTTTCTTTTGCTGTTTTAAAAGAGTTAGAGCTAATACCTGAAGAAAACGTGATAAGAAGGATGTTATTATAATAAAAAACAGTGACGAAAAAAAGGACCAGTGAATTATTTGATAGACGGCAATAACTAAATGATAGAGACGGATGATAGCTGGAATTGTATTTTCTAAATATAGAAAAAAATGTAAATAAGACCGTTGCTATTAAGTAGAAAACAATTAACAAAAAAGTTAATTATATAAGTAAAAAACACAAAATCTTTTAATTTAAATATGAATCATTAAAGATGTAGAATGCGTATGTAGTTATAATTTTTCAAGTAAGATCCTTCAAATAAAGGGGAAATATGAAATATATAAAAATTAATTTTAATATCATGAATAATTGCGTCGCAGTAACAAAAAATATTAAAATAATTAACGATAATTCATCGAGTTATCCCTATGAAAAATTATAAAATTTTACGAACTTGTGAATGCTTGGATGTCCCATGGTTTACCTTGCAATGCCAACCGGATGCTTTCTCATGTGGATAAATTTTATCCTCTAATTAGACTTCCTTCCTCCTGGACCGGAAAAACTTCTCGATTTTCATTTATGTACTTCTAAGATGTGGCGCTCAAAACTAATTATATGCCTCCTTTGATTATGAAGGAACAAATTGTTTGAATTCATGTTAGATCATTCAGAAAAAATAGAATCTAATTACAGCCAGAGTCGAAACGAACTGAGCAAAGCTTAATTTAAAAATGCTTCGTTACCAGGGTGAGTAATGTAAGTATAACAAACAGGCTTTTTACTGGTCTAATTAAATTTAAATGGCAAAAAAATAATCGGTACTGTCACATGAAAATATAGCTGGCCCAAAAATAAATGATACAAATTTTTTAAAAATATATATATCTATACACATATGTTTTATTATATACGTTCCATAAATAATTATGATTTTTTTATGAAACTAGAAGTTTATTTGATTGTAGTTTAATTTTTGGTTTCTTAATTATGTAAAATAGGAATTCCGAAATATCATAATCATGATCAAGAAGGGTAACAGCGGAGTAATCTGTTATTATTACATAATTTATTTAAAAATATATTAACATAAGCAAAAGAAAGATTTTCTTGCAGAGCACTGTATGAAAATTTATCTTCTGAAAACAAAAAATGATTCAATAAAAGATTCAAATTATTTTTCAGGCATAGGCACTTCAGATATCAGTGTATAACTCTATTGTCTTGAAAATTTATTTCGTTAAACTGAAATAGATTTTTAATAGAACACGCTCCACTTCGACACTAATTTTTAAGTTATTTGACGTAAAATTGATTTCAATTTCTGATTCTTTTGCTCTATTCCTACACATGCAGT